>CAJGYO010000011.1:65769076-65969076 GCA_904845875.1 Miscanthus lutarioriparius
GCTTGCTGTATAACTGTCAACTTGGCAACCATCTCCTTATATTCTAATTCATCAAAATCCGAATAGACTTCTTGATCAGCTGGAGCTCTGAATTCTGACGGTAATAGAAAAGCCATTTGAATATTAGCCGATGGTTGACCTCTATCGGCTGTTTGTTTAGCACGCCACACTTGAGGTCTACCATATACCTGAACCTATTCTAACTCTCTGTTCCTTAGGTGTTGTACCCTTCTTTTCTGGCTTCTTATCAAACCTCCTGGACACCATTGCCCTTCCTGCCAAACATACTCTTTCTCATTACCTTCTTCTTCATAATCAGCCTAATTTTGATCAATAACTCGCTTCCCAAGCCGATCATGAACACTTCTATTTTTTAAGCGTCGATCCATATTATTATGATGATACTCATCTCGAGCATGGATAGACCGATGGTTGGCTTGAGATTGCCTAAACTCCTAATATTGCTCACTGCAATTTGGGCAATTATTTATATTAGGCAATTTCAGGCCTTCATTCCAACAATGTCTAAAGAAAGGATAATTCCAATGTGATTTAGCTTATTTTCTTTCATACCTCTCCTCTTCTTGTTGACGCTGGTATTCTTTCTCTTCTAACCAACGCTGATAATCCTTTTCCTTCTGCCGTTGCCATTTATTCAACAAAATTCGAGATGTTTCACGTGGCATTATCGCTCCATTCCTTGATGTCTCTCCCTACTCATATCGGCTCTTCTGTCGGTCATGACGTCTCTTAATTTCTTTATATTCATCAGCCGATATTTGCATCTCTAGATCGACTGTTCCAGTTTCTTTGGCCCTAGTTGAAGTTAGGACTTTAGTCTTCCCTTTGAGCAACTTAGCATCAACCTTGTTCTGAAGTCTTGGGAAAGGATTATCATCAACTTTCATCTTCCAAGGTGTATCAAATTTAAGCTTCCCTTGCTAAATAGCCCTCTGTATGTGTTGCCGGAAAATGCTACACTCGTTAGTAGAATGAGAAGTAGCGTTATGAAACTTGTAGAACTTCTTATTCTTCAACTAATCAGGAGGTAACATAACATGATTGGTGGGCAATTTGATCTATCCTCTCTCAAGCATGAAATCAAAGAGCTTGTCTGATTTTATGACGTCGAAATCTTAGCTCTCCTCAACTTCTTTTCCCAAGGATTTGGCACCATTACTGTCTTCTTACCCCAATTCCATTCAGCCATAGCAATTTCTTCTTCTTCATCGTCCTCATTGCCATCATTAACTGAATATGAATTATAAGCTTCAGCAATTAGCGGCATTCTTCTGGAACCAGGTATCTCTGTGCATATTCTAGAATTGGCTATTGAGTGATGTCACTCGTTGAGCCAACTGACCTAAATTGTCAAATTCTTGCCCAAGCAACTTCTCCCTCCATGTTGGCAACATTCCTTGAATAGTTAAAGCAGATAGCTGATCATCAGTCAGATTCAATGAGAAGCACAAATTCCTGGTCTCTCGGAACCTCTGAAGAAACTCGTCACCCGATTCATTAGTTCTCTGCCTTATAGCCATCAAATCTGTGATTTTCTTTTCTCCTGTCCTAGTATAAAAATATGTATGAAACTTCTTTTCTTGGTTAGTCCAATTGGCAAAGGTATTAACTAGCAACGATGAAAACCAAGTGAAAGCTAGTCCCGACAGGGACAAGGAGAAGAAACGAACTCGATGAGCCTCTTCAATGGATGCTTCGCCCAACTATGTAAGATACCGACTGACATGTTCTATTGTGCTCGTGCTATCTTGACCAGTGAACTTAGCAAATTGTGGGAGCCTGTAATTTGTAGGAAGAGCGACCAAATCATACCACTCTGTATATGGATGTTTGTACGAAAAGGTCAGCCCTTTTGGTTTCAAACCGAACTAATTCTTCATCATCTCGGTCACTCTGAGCAATAACTCATCAGCATTTGAATCTGGATTTCTCTATAACTGCTAACCCATCTGTGGATTAAAATTTTGGGTACCTTGATACCCCGGATTTGGAATCATGTGAAGGGTATTGTAATCTATTCCATAATGATATCCTTATGGAATCTCTATCTATTGGATCCTTTGCTGATTTGCTGCTTGAAGTCTCTAGTTGTAGATGTTGGGATCTGCATCTCTAAGAATCCTTTGAACTGATGGTGCTATTTTTTGAGCCGACGACGGTATTTGGCCTGATGTGCCAAAATTAATCATTTGATTCTAAACTTGCCCCATCGGCTGTTGCACATACTGCACTAACGATCCAGGATTGTTTTGTATTTGATTAGCAATGGTACCTTGAACTTGCTCAGATAAGCTCTGAACTGCCTGGACATCATCATTATTACCAGTTAGTGCTACTTCTTGATGGCTATTACCGGCTTGATTAGTCCCTAGAGTCGACGGATGTGGAATGTTGTAATAACCCAGTCCAACCTGATCAATTGGACATCCATGAAACACCTCTTTCATGGTATTGTGGAATGTGTTCAAAAAAGCCGTATTATGGTTCAACATGGCATCATGAACAGATTTGTTTACAGCATCTACGAAGAAACGCCTATAATTAGCTTCATCCATGTCTGATTACCCATGCATCAAAACTCTTGGTAGTGGATATTTCTAGATGACCTTGTTGTCACGTGTCTTGGTGTAGGACAATAGACACTTGTTCTGGAGTTCTTCTATAGCTTTGCTAATGATGTCCTTATCCTCATCAGGTAAGTCTGCATAAGGCACCATAAGAATGTCCCTGTTATCGTGAGTTGCCATGATGATTGTGGGGTCCCACCAGGCGTGCCAAAACGTGTGTCGGTGTGAAAACATGGTAGCCGTGCGCGGGTGGACACGCAGCAAGCCAGAACGATCTAGAGATCTGTCTGGCTTTAATGCAGGTCCAGTCGATCCTATGAATTCCTAAGGGCGTGCCAGTCAATTTGACCTGCAATTGACAAGGAGAGAAAGTTTATCAGCAATTTAGGGTGGAATATGTCGGTTTTGCCCAAACAGATCCAAGTGTGCTGCTTCAGGAGCAGCTAGATGAGAAAAATTGACTAAATAGCCGATACGAGAAGAAATCGACTGTTAAGGACAATAACGCTCATGGGTCATGATTGATTTTATAGTAACGAATACAATGCACCCAGTTTTAATGATCCTTTCCCTTAAGTTATTAACATGTATGCGTCAAAGATACATCACTGGCTAAACTAGATTTTGATCAATACGTGGTATAGAGCCAATGAATCCAGTGAAAAGGGATATGCCACGCAAACAATCTGTGACAGAACCGCCCATTTTATACAAGATCAAGTATGGCTATCCCCGCTAACACGTTGACACACACATACTTTTACTCATATAAACCCGGTAGTCCGCCGAGTGTCACGAAGGACCTCGGTAAATCAACATCACAACCAAGATCGCGTGATTAAGCAAATACACATCACATACGCAGAGTTGCAGCGGAAATAATATTACAAATGGATTCACAAATAATATTAAAAGTTTGGGTTTCAAAACCGATTATTGAAAACAACGTAGCTTTCAAATGATTACATTAATATAAGTTTTAAATGCATTGCTAGCATCAGTGACATCCTTAGACAAAAGCATATAGATGAGAAGTAAATATAGAATCACCGAGCTCACCGGTGGTTAGCCACCATCTTCAACAGGCCGAGAACTTCACCTGCAACATGGTGGGATAAACCCTGAGTACTCGAATGTACTCAGCTAGACTTACCCATTGTAAACCAGAAATAAAGTGACACCAAGGATTATGCAAGGCTTTATTTGGTGGAGCTGAGCTGACAACCTTTTTGCATAAAAGCTGGAGTAATCATTAGCATTATCCACCTATACTAGCAGTGACTTTTAGCCATTCCCTACCATCTATATTAGCACCTGTACTAATCAATCACTTAATTAAGTTGCAAACAATAATAACCATATCAGGTATTTCATGGCTCATAATCATAATCATCATCATCATCATCATCATCATTTAACCATATCTTTAAATTTAGTGAATCTACGTTGCCGCTGCTCAGTCAAGTTCTCACTATCCGGGAGAGATGGCGATTCGAATCGATTCCTATCCAGCTGGAGGGTTATTCCTAACACTCACCCAATCCACCTGATCAATGGTTTCCTCGGGTCACCTTTGGTACAACTCAGGAATCGCGGTTCTGAGCAGCGCCGCACCCTCAGGGAGTCCACTCTGCCAGGTGGTCAATCTCACCTCGGACTTACGCCAATAGCTCCCCACACATCCTTACTACCGCCAGGGTGCGCACTTTCACTTCCCAGACTTCCGGACTGAATTGAGCTACTCGGCTTCGCGGTCGGAACGAGTTATCCAGCCAACTAAGTGATAGGCATGCGTTCAACATGACATGAGGACGTACAGCGAATCGGTCCTTAAACGACACAGACAGGGATAGATTCACACCCAAGACCTCCATGTCTTGTTGCTGCACTACCGTCATCCCGTCCGGTCTCTTTTCATTATTAACACATGGTTCTTTTTCATGATAGCAAATATAGCCAACCGTGACCAGAGCTCATCCTACATCTCACAGGTGACAGGAAATCACCTGACTTCTACCGGTCTAAGCATAGCTAAGCATCATTCGATCGTACACTTAATTAGGATTCATAGGATTTTATCTGGACAAGGTAAGGATATAATGCAACAATTGGTTCCAACCAATTCCTATACTTAATGCATCATCAACAATAAAAGATACTCAAGATATTTGTAAAAACATGGGAGACTTAGAATGCTCCAGGGCTTGCCTGGGATCCGACACAAGTCAGTTCAGTTAGCTTGCACCGTCCTGATGACGTCTCAGGTCCTAGCACTCGCTTAGTCCTTCCATCTTCGGGATAGATCCTCCATACACCATCTTCGGGTTTGGCTCCAACATCACGTCCTTCACGTGGTTCATCTAGCGCACCTAGATGAGATGCAAGATGCATGTATATGAATGTGATGAATGGTAACACAAGATGCATCACATAAGCATTCAAGACAAACACAAGATTATGCAAGACATAGACACCAATAGCTATTTAACTAACATCACACAACCTATCATGCTAAGATGGCAAAGAAGACGACAACACCAAGCATGACACAAGTTTCCCAAGATCTCAGGTGCTCTAACTCAGTCATCATTCAAGGCATAAGTCACACTTAACAATATACAAGCAAACACTATAATTGGAATCTACCAATTTCTGGACATGCAAACAGCAGCTACAAGATTTATGTATAACTGGAGTTACACAAATCCAAATGACTTGCAAGAAGACATTTTGGAAAGCTTATGAAATTATCTACATTTCGTCTATAACCATCATAGCATGATTCACAAGTTAAGTAGGTCGAAATTATACATTTATAGAAACTGGTCCACAATTGACAGAGAGCAGCCATTTCTGAAACCCAACTTTAAACAGGCATAACTCACAAACTACTTGGCCAAATGACACCAAATTTTAACAGAAGCTCTATACATGAATTATCTACAACTTTTATATAAACAAGTTTCACAACAAAGCACATCATCATGAAGAACTTTGCTAAGTTCTCAGATCTGTCCATAAACCACATTTGCAAGAAAATAAATATTAACTTATGTTGCAAACACATAATTAGGCAAAACCAACTTTACCAACATGTCACACATGACTAAAGAACACCAGAAAACCTAGTGTCCATGACCAAATAAATTCTTTTAATGTATTTCTTAATTTATTTTAGATAACAAGGTGACTTAATGAACATATACCAAAAGTATACAATAAATTCTACAACAATTACAGTGGCTCACATATCCTCTCAATAGTCTACTGTACAAATTTCACTCCATTTGAATATGTATAGCAACCTCTATGAAAAAGACAAGTTGCTAAAGCAAGAAATCATGTGAGAGCAAGATAAACCAATAACTCACTCATGCAGCAACCAATGACCATGAAATTTTTACCACACATCAAACATCACATGAGTAGCATGCCACAAAAATTTCACTTCATTTGGAGCCCTAGATCTACAGTTATGGAAAATAACAAATTCAACTAGCATTACAACCTTACTGCACAAATATATTTTTGCAGCTAAATATTCAAACTAAAACATGCCATATTATAGATCTACTGCATAGACAATTTCACAAGGATTCAAAAAGTCCTCATTTGCTATTTTACGATTTTTCTATGAATTACTATGAATTTCTAAAGTTCAGCAAATTTCCTGCAAGAAGGTCCTTAACAGCACTATTCATTTGAGTCACAGATTTCGCACTTAACCCCCTGCTATTGATCAAATTGTTGCTCTTGGTCCCTGCTCGCAGTTGAGAACAGAGGAGGCCGGGAGTTCGCCACTAACGGCTGGAGGAAGCTTGTCGGCAGCGGTGGAGTGGTGGTGGAGCATCAGTAGGGCCGCGTGCACCCAGGGGATAGCTCGGCTCGGCCCGAGGCGGCCCGAGTTGGCCCGGCCACGCGAGCCCGCGGCTCAGTGGCGAAGCGGCATGGCAGGGGAGGGCGCGATGGTGGCGAAGCGACGACCGTTGCTGGCTCCGGCTGTCCCGGCTCCCGGCGTGCCTCCTGACGACCGCATCTTGGCCTGGGGTGGCCTGTGGCTTGCTAGCCGCGTGAGTAGGCGGCACCGGTGGCAGCAGCTTCCGCAGCGAATCCACGACGGCGAGGGGGCACTCAGGAAAGGAGCTGGGGAGGAGGAGAGGGAGAGCAGCGCCAGCAGCAGCGGCGTCTTGCCAAGCTTGGCCATGGTGCTAGCAAGGAGCGAGGCAGAGAAGAGAGGGAGAGAGTGGAGAGGGCAGGGCGAGTGCTTGGTTTCAGCTTCCCCAAAACGACACGCGAAGGCAGGGGCGCGGACACGCGGAGGGCACGCGGCAGCAGCTCACTACCATGGCGGGGCGAGGTGGTGAGCAGCTAGCGCACCGAGGGCCACGCGGCGTTGCGCGCCGGTGCACGGTCGGCCATGATGCGGCGTTTGCTGAAGGCGTTCAAAAACTGAAGAAACAAATACTACCGCAAACATACAAGCTGAAACCCATATTTCGTACCTCTTTAACTCCTAAACCACGACGAGTTGGCAAAAACTCTACTAATAAAAGTTGTAGATCTACATACCAGCTCCAACTTTTATTTAGGGGTTTTTGTCTAAATCTTAATGGTTCGAGAGTAATATCAACCCAAAGTGAAGCACGTGAAACTATAACGCGATCTCAGACTTAGAAAAATTTTCACACTCAAAATCAGTAATTCTTTTGGTACTTGTGGACTATATTTTGAGCATGCTATGCACCGAATTAGACTTTAACCCAAATATAAAAGTTGTTGATCTAGTCAAGTACTACAACTTTACTTAAGGGTGAACTTCCATGCAAAGTTTCTAGAGTACAATTCAAACCAAGTCAAAGTAGCATCACGATAAAGCTTAAATCTGAGTTTTAGACCGATTGATGCATTTTCTTGATCTCTGCTCAACACGAACCTTTCATGACTTTTGTTGTAGAGTTCATCTAGAGTCATTTGGGCAAGGTTGCAAGGTTTGGTTGATGACCTACATTACCATTCACTTAATAGTGCAATTCAAGCACTTAGTAAAGTCATTCCAATAAGGATATAACTTATCATTTCATGTGACTTCTTGATTCCAAACTTCACGAAACTTTTCCATGGATCAATATAGATGGATATTGATGTGAGACACATGAAGATATTCCAATAACACCAGCCAAGCATCTATCTTGAAAAGACCTATATGTAAAGCAAGGGTGCAATATCCGCGTTTAGGTTGGGGCTCATTTCCATAGGTTTGACCTTGACATCTCCATCACCACTTAACATGCCATGGTTGAGTTTAAACCCATTGCTTAACTAGTGACAAACACCTGGGGTGTTACACAATTGACTATTTCATACGGACAGACCTATGAACTGTCTAGATCTAATTCATTACCCCCAACAGTGAGGTTCGACCGGATTGATGCAGCTATGATGATGATAGTAATCTAGAACAAGAAAATCCATAGAACCGACCATACTTTAGCAGGTTGATGAAAGCGTGCCATATCAGTGAAAGCATAGGCGAATCGGCTAAAACAGCCGATTTAGGTAAAAAAGGGGTTACAGGATCTGAACAATCGACTGTTTAGTATGGACAGATCTATAAACTCATCAAATCTAACATGTTCTCCTTAACAGTGGGGTTCGACCAGATTGATGGCAGCCATGAAAAGACAACAGATCAAACCTTCAAAGTAAACGGATCTATTCACATTTAATAGAATCGTGAAGGCACACTATAAACGTTAAATTACTGGCAATCGGCTATTTAGTCGATGTGGGCATAGCAAACAGTCAAGGTCACACCAGGTCGAAAGCAAATCTACTAACTAGCATACTCCAATTTAAACTGCTATCAGTGGGGATCGACTAGATCGTTACAGCCATAATAGTGAGCTATAAACCAGATTCAACTAGCTAGTAAACCATCTTAAGATCAGACATGCCTTAGCCGCATACTATACACGACCAAGATCGAAGTAGAACAACCGATAAAACATAATCCATCGTTTAAAGTAAGAACCATACCAATGCGACAAAATAAACATTGGACTAAAAGGATGTGGCGATCTAGATCGATCTAGATCGATCTCGATCGAGCAGGTTGATATTGCTGAAACTAATGACAACAAGAACATCTACCTGATGGATGCCACCCTTAGGTAGAGCCGATAACTTGACCTTAATCTAATTCGAGCAGTGTAGGTCAAACATAACCAATGCAGCCATACTTGAACTAGGTAAGGATCGATAACTAACTTATACTAGAGCTCGTAAGAGGTCGGCCAGACCGATGCAGCCTTACAAACCAAAGTATAAGCCATGACGGTATTTACAGACAAGTCGGAGGTCGACCGGATCGATGCAGCCCTGCTTGTTGAAGAACTCACCGAGATCTATAGTACTCCTACTCCTAAGGGTTGGCATAAAGCCAAAAAAGTAATTGGTATTGATTGCTTGTCTTCTCTTACAATAGCCGAGGTCCAATATTTATACCCAGAACTTAAACATGAATCCTACTCAAATACGACTTATTACAATCTTTGAAATAAAAGAAAACATTCCTAATTTAAGATAACTTGGACTCCAATCCTTTTCCCTTTTGTAGAGTCCGACATTTTCCTCCCTGACGCCATCCGTACGTAGTCCATCGATGTTGTCTGCTCACGTCATCTATAATTCCGACACTACATCAAAACCGGCTGATATCAATTCACATCTGATCAATCCCTTGGTGATAAATCTTAGGGGCTTCGAGTTCCCATGTCCTTCTTTCCCAAATTTTGGTGTAAACAACCTCATTTAGTGACCAATAATCAACACACATCCTCTAGGTACCATCCTTCTTGTCAACAAATATAACTGGTGCTCTTCAAGGTGACAAACTAGGACGAATGAAACATTTCTCCTGTAACTCTTTTATTTGTTTCTTAAGTTCTAATAATTCATTAACCCCCATTCTATATGGATGCTTAGCTATAGGTCTAGTTCTAGGTAATAATTCAATAATAAACTCAATGTCATGGTCAGGTGGCATACCTGGCAAGTCATCGGGAACACACATCCAAAAACTCATCCGCTACTGGGTCCTCCATGTTGACACAATCCTCAAGCTGGTTCACTGTGGCTATCGGCTATGCTTGTACTACTACATCGACACTAATTCTATCCCCATTCGGTGCAGTCACAACAACTACCTTCTCTTGACACTGAATGGCTACCCGGTTTCACTTCATCTAGTCCATACCTAGAATCACATCAATGCAAGATGTTCTCAACACAATTGGGCTCACTTTGAATTCTACTCCCCTTAAGGATAGACTAGTTGGAAGACAATGATAAGAAGCGTGCATACTACCTCCTGTTGAGTTTACTAGTATGGGGTTTTGCATGACACATAAGGGTATGCTATGTGTTCTAAGAAATGCTTATGATATGAAAGAATGTGAAGCTCCGAAATAAAAAAGAACAGTGGCAGGAGTGGAATTAACATCAAACGTACCGAGCATGACTTCTGGTTCCACAAGTGCCATCTCTATAGACACATGATTCACCTTTCCTTTGTTGGGTGCTGGCTTCTAAGGCGTTCCCTTCTGATTACTATGCTGACCCTAGGGTGTTAGCTAATTCTGCTTCCTGGGGCAATGGTTAGCATAATGCCCAACTTCTCCACAACGATAGCATACATTGGGGGTGCTAGGTGCATTGGTCTTCATGGGAGTGTTGTTAGGCGTTCCCTATCATAGTGTCTGCTGGCCACTCTGCTGGGGGGCGTTGATTGCCATTCTACTGCTGGTACGGTGGACGCTGCTAGTTTGAGTTGTGATTCCACTGATTAGGTGGCCCTGGGTACCTCTGCTGGAAGCCTTGCTGAGGATTGGTGCGTAGACTAGTATTACTCCCAGAGGCCTATCCCTGAAGCCTCATCTTCTTAGCATCCATCTCTTTGCGCTTATTATCAATAACAATAGCGTGATTCACTAGCGTCTGGAAATTGGGGTATGTACTGGACATTAGCTGGAGTTGTAGACCATGATACAGACCCTTGAGAAAGCTGCATTGCTTATTAGCATCACCAGCCACCTCGTTAGGAGGATAACTTGATAACTGAGGTAATTTGTCATGATACTCAGCTACAGACATAGATCGTTGTTTCAAAGCTCTGAATTCCTCCTGCTTGAGCTCTATCAATCCTTCAAGTATATGGTATGATCTAAAATTCTCTCTAAATTCCTGCCAGGTGATAGGAGGAGCACTAGTGGGACGTCCATATTAGAATGACTCCCACCAGTCTTGAGCTTCTCCCTAGAGTTGTCCTGACGCGTACAACACCTTCTACTGGTCGTCACACTGCGCTATGTTGACTTGCTTTTCCACTGCACGAAGCTAATCATCTACTTCAAGTGGATCGGTGGCATTAGAAAAAACCAGGGGTGGCGCTTCAAGAATTCACCACGCTTGTCACGTGGTGCTCCACCAATTGGTTGATTCAACTAATTCTGCACCAGAGCTTGCATAAGCTGTGCCTGCACTGCCAGAAGCTGCTCAATAGTAGGTGGCGGTGGTGGTGGTGGATGTGGGGGAACATCTCCACGACCTTGGCCTCTTCCTCTTCCAGACATCGGACATCCAACATAAATTTTCAAAATTTAGAGATTTCCAAGTTATATGCACTTATAGAGATATAGAATACATTCTGAAAATTTTCTGGACGAGTTCCAACATCAGCAGCTCGGTAAAACAGTCATATCTCGAGCTCCAGATATCCAAAAGAGGCATTCTTTACACGGTTTGAAAGCTTAAGAAATTATCTACAACTTTGATTCAGATCACATGCCCAGATTCTGTGGTTAGGTTTATCAAAAATAGGACACAACCGAACTGTTCTAGATTCTAGACTGCGCAAAAACTTCATCTTAAAACAGCTATATCTCTCAAACCAGATTAGGTATAGGGGTGGTTCTAGAGGCGTTAGAAATATACTTAAGTTTAGTTGTGCCCATAAAAATTTCATAATTTTTCATCAAGTAGATTTAGATTGGCATTAAGATAAGTGCAGACTACTCCAAAAAATAGATCCGAGAAAACATGATATACCAAACCCAACTATTTATTTATTGACTCAAACTTTAATATTCATAACTATGGAACTTGCGATCATGCCCACAAAGTTCCATCACTCATTATAAAAATCCAACTCACACATAATCATAATAATAAATCAACTAGGCACACCAAAGTTTACACCGCACTACTTGACTCGACTTGACTCAACTTGACCCGCACTACTAACGTCTTATTACATAGAAAGGAACTCCAACACCTATGGGCGAAATTCATGGGGAAGCTCCTCATATATCCTTGGAAGGTTGAGGCACACCCTTTGCACGTCTATCACTTGCTGGTATCTCTTAAGGGTCGCCTCCTGTGCCTTCCACTGATCTTTCAGCCATCGATTCTTGTCTACTAATTCATAGGCATAGTGCACCATCACTTGAGTAGTGGGATCCATGCCTTCAGGGTCCATTATTGCCCATCCCAAGTCAGGGTGTTGGTGAGGGAGAAAGTGATATTGATCTTCCTTCATATCATCAAAGCGACAACCACAGAGACCCAGGCTGGCTACAACAGCTGCATCTTCAATGCTATCTTCCATGGTGGCACAGTGAGCATGATGCGCATAGTTCGAGTCTAGCTAGTATGCTTCCTTCTGTCCATCCCAGATGGAGATGCACATCGTGGTCTTCTAATAAGTGTACTCTAAAGGGTGCGTATGCTCGTTGCAGACGTACTCCACAGTAGCGTCCCAATCAGCGTAGTAGGTCTAAAGAATCCCCATAAGTCGGTGGTGCGAGACAGAGGATTCACACCCCAGCTTGTACCAGATCTTTGTAGTCCATCCCATGGTAGGGGTAGGCTGATCTTCTTGAACAACGTCCTCCTCCTCCTCATCATCAGACAATACAACGACCTCCACTTCTTTGGATTCTTCTTCTTCTTCGGGCTCTTCCTAGAATGGCTCAGGCATAGGTGCAGGTGCTGGCGAGTAAACTTCTTGCTCCTGGGGTTCCTCCTCCTCATGTGGCTCTATGGACTCATACAAGCCACGAGGCGAGTAGTAGCCTCCAGTGCTGATGTGAGCGGTCTTATTGGCACGAGGCATCTACAGAATTAGATCTAGTCCAGTTAGAAGCAATAATTTTCAAAACAGAGTGAGGCAAAAGAAGCATAAACTTTAGCAAATAACAAGGGTGAGATGGGAAGCATGAAATGAGTGAAGCAAAAGAAGCTAAAACGACCATTGCTAACTAGGCTTGCGTCCTACAGTCAACACGGCTCTGATACCAATCGGTCACACCCGATTTTAAGGATAAAATGGGATGCAAAATCTTATGTACGCCTAGAGATCTGTCACACACATAAGCCGATAAATTATAAATAATATCATCACAAGTGTTTATTATATCACGAATAATAAGACATAGTCTTCACATAAATGTAGCGAAAGTATAAAGAAAAATCTCTCACGGAAGTTCCATATCACAGGGACGTCAACTGGTTGACCATAAGTCTAGTAATCCTCAGGAAGTCATCATTGTCATAGTCATCTATTACCCATCCGGGATTTTTATCCAAATAATGAAAATAAATAAGCATAAGTACATGTTGTACTCAACAAGTGTAACACGGGGTTCATGAGGCTCAAAAGGCTTGACACAGGTTTAACAGCATTCAACTTTTAATTATCACAATTTTAGCATAAGAGTAGCAACAATTTGTTTCAAAATCAAAGTAAAACACATGATCAATGTAAACATGAATAATGAATAGCATAAACAGATAATTCTTAGTGATCATCTATTCCGTAAATGTTCCAATGACGCTCGTGACCGTGAGCACGGCTAATATACCAGTTTTACACTCTACAGATGTTGTACACTTTCACTGTGAGTCGTGATACCCATATGCTCGGGTTAATTAATCCCAAAACACTTCCAAGATGAGCAGGCAGGGTTAACTATGAAGCCTTTTAAAGGTTCGTCTAACAAGTTAGGGCCATTAGATTCACTCGACAAACAAATGTAGAGCTCCCCTTCCTGATAGCACAATGACACGCAGCCTATACTCAAGGGGACAGAGAACACACTATACCCAATTTATCAAGCCATTCTTACGCCAATAAAGGTAACCACTAACAAGCTAGAAAAGGTCCTTATGCTAGAGCTAAAGCCAGAGCCATGTGGCCCTCATAGCCGTACTATAAGTCCTAGATAATCACATAGATAAGTCCTTAGGGAGAGGAATCTGAATCATTTAGAAAGTAGCTAAACACTCCAGTCCCCTATTTCCAAGTTGCTAAAAAAGTCATGTTTTAATGTTTATTGCATATACCATTAGTCAAGTTACAAGATCATGGTTTAGTTGAGCACTAGCAAAGCTACCCAATGCATATCCCATAGGAGACAATGTATAAGTTCAATTCTAGGGAATCCCTATCAAGGTGACACATGTAATATGAATTAAATGTATTAAAGTTGATAGAAAACAAGGATGATCCCATGTTATACTTGCCTTGAACAAAGTGTTCCTGCTGATCCTGCCGAGTCAAAGTAGTACTCTTGATCACCCACGAATTCCTCATCGTCTATACTCGATAATCACAGCAACATTCAAGCATCCAGAAGCAATCATGCATAGCAAACAAATCAAGATGAAAAGTTTATAAAAAAATCTACATCTTGCTACGAACACACAGACACGAAGATCACGAAAATCGGAGATAAAATAAAGAAGTTATGAATTAAACAAGATTTCCTTTATTACAATAATAGATTAAATCTGACCTCAAATTTTAAAAGTTGAAGACATACTTAACAGTAGTATGAACATGTAGATTATGCAATTACGAACCTAATGCAACTTGAACGGACCAAATCGGAGTTAAAATGAAGATTTTATGGCTAAAACAAGATTAGTGGCAAAGCTATAAATAGATGAAACTTGATTTTAGAATTTAAATTAATATAATCGGGTTTTAAACCAAAACAGGGACTGCAGGCATGAAAACAAAGAAACACAGGGGCTCTTTAACAAAATTGCAGGGATGACGGGTTGAGTTCCAAATAATTATAAGGGCCTTTTTGCAAAACGACAAGCGAATGGGTATCTTTGAATCTGGGACGTTGATCACGTGATGGACGGTTGTGATTAAATCGGAGGGGGAGAGAGTGCTGTCGTCGAGGAAGGAAACGGCGCAGCCACGGCCATGAACGGCGACGAGGAAGCTCGCCGGCAACATTGATTTAGGACCTACGGAACACCACAGAGCAAAGCGAGGGCACGGGGAGAGGGAGGAGATCAAGACGAGCTCACCAAGACCAAAAGCAAGGACGGGGATGAACCGACGACGTGCGGCGGCTGCTTGACTAGACGTCGGTGGCGGCGCTAGGGGTACGGCTTTGCTGCAGCTCAAGCGAGGGCGGCGGCTTGCTCTAGGACTAGGAGGAGGCGGTGTGCGCAAGGGCCGCTATTTATGGGCGGCTTCGGCGTGCGGGTCACGCTAGGACGCGGTGTAGAAGAGGCAGACTCAGCGGCGACGGGGGTCGTGACCGACCCAGTCTCACGCGGGGAGGAAGAAGAAGACGACTAACCAGTGGGGTCCGCCTGTCAGCGTCAGCAGGAGAGAGGAACGGCGCGGGCGCGCTGCCGAGTGGGCCGCGGGCGAAGCTAGGCCGAGAGAGAAAGGGGGAGAGCACTAGGCCAGGAGCAGTAGGCCCATGCGGGGCAGTGAGGGAGAGGAGAAAGGCGGGCTGCGCCTTGGGCCAGCAGGCCGAATAGAGGTAGGGGAAATAAACCTCTTTTTTCTATTTTCTTAAACACCATTTCAACTCCAATTTAAACTCAAATTCAATTCTTTTGCAAATTTCAACCAAACCCAAGCATCACATATAAAATATGCAGCAGCATGTATGCATATACATGTATGTAGACCTATATTTAATTTTAATTTTAACAAAGTTATTATTTTTCTAACTTTAAATGTCCACAAAAATGCATAATAAATTAAATTCTCTTATTTCAAAATCATGAAATTTTTAGGGTGTTACATCTCCCCGCGCGCAACTTTGATGGAGGTGCCGAGCTCCGCGCATCGCGCCACCGCTGCGTGCTCTGCATGGGGGCCGGCTAGAGGGGACGAGGGGCCGGAGGTGGAGGTGCTCTGCGCCTAGAGATGAGAGAGCGACGTTAAGAAGGGGGAGAGAGAGGCTAGTAGTGAGTTAGGATTAGAGTTTTCATTATATGTAGTTGAGGCAGGTAGTGGGCCTGAAAAGGGTTGGCGGTGCTGGGTTAGTATTTTCGGAGGCGGGCCGTATAGTGAAACACCTGGGAAAATGGATTTACGGAGGCATACGCTCTAAGATGGTCCTTGAAAGATTAGAGTTTTCTTAAGACGTCCGTCTCGTAAATCTATTTTCAGAGGCTGGCATTTCCTGACCACCTCCGTAGATCTGTTTTGCGAGACGACCATTTTTTGGTGCCTCCGTAAATAAAACGACCGTCTCCGTTTATCGTCGGGTATCTTAGAAGATGCCTAGACTTTGTGCCTGCCTCGGAATGTCCTAGAGCCCTCCCTCGTAAAATCATTTTTGTAGTAGTGAGAGACAAACCAGCCCTACAGATCCAGTCTGTGGTAGTGAGTGTGCGTGTAGTTCAGTGGTAAGGGATGTGAACAATAGGTCGTACGTTTGAGTCTTGAAGAAAATCTTTTTTTTTTTTTGGTATTTTTTGTGTTTTTTGGAAATCATTTACACAGGGAGGCATCTTAAAAAGCTGACAAATTAAGATGTTGTAACTGTTTCTTAATTTTGACTATGTCCACTGTTCTTTATTCAAACATGTGGTGCACTGTAAGTTGTAAAAACTTATTCTAGTCTAGTTTCTTCAGGAAAGAAAATAAAACTACTCATGTTTGTATGGACACCATCCTTGATTATATAGTTACTGATCCCAGAAATTACTTTAGAAAACTCTGTCCTTTCCCCAGGTCAACTCTGACAGGGATTATCACTACATCTGCCATGTACTCTGCGAACTTACCAGAAAAATGAAGACATAATTGCAGCTACAAATAAGCTGGCATATTGAGTTTGCACATCGATCGTTTACTAATTTATCAAATATTATTTTTAGCATTAATTGAACCTTTCTGAATTATTTGGCTCACAATATACTCATGTGTTGCAGAATTTTTGCCAGAAATTAAAGGTACACAATTGGAGACATAATATGGTTACCCCACCAAAAACTGCCTCACTAGGTGGAGAATCCACATTCTAAAAACCACTACAACACTGTAAAAATGAAATCTGCGTAAAAAAAAGTTGGTCCTGATATATCCAGCTGTATATCCAACACTTTCTGCCTATAAATTACGTACCATACGCGGTTAATCAGTAGGGAACCACTCATAGATAGGCCGCCTGTTTCCTGTCTTCCACCTCAATCCCTATCGATCTCACTAGTTTCACCATGAAGCTTCTTCCTCTGTTTTTCCTTGCAATGGTCATGCTCAACGCTTGCACTGCGGCGCATCACAAGGCAGAATTAGTTCACAAAGTGAAGGTGGGGACAGCGGAGGGGACGTCAGTCGACAATCACCATGCGATACCAAGGCCCGATTATGATAGCTGGAGCAGCCCTGGAAACATGCCGGGAAGTGGCCATGACGTTGGGAGTGAAGATGCTAAGCCATGAGCAGCCTTCGTTCTATACATGTCTTGTGCGTAGGAAAGCTTGCATGCTATGTATATATGCTCGTGCCATATCTCTGGACGATGGTATCACTTCGTTTTGTGCACTTGTGCTGTTTGTGTAACCCACACGTATGTATACCAATGTTACTTTCATACTGAATAAAGAAAAGAATGTTTTAGTTCGTTCCAGTGATAATTTTCGTCAGGTTCAACTGTCTGTGTGCATATTTTGGTCATGATTCTATATATCATGTGTAGTGCTTCAATAAAAAGAGTAGACAAAACTATTCTTCAGATCTTTGAATACACACACCATACATTGCCAAAGAAGAAATGCATATGGTTTCTTGGTACATTAGATACTACTATACTAGTACACAAGCTGTCTACAAAAGCGTTATATATATATTGTTACCTGATATATATATAAAACAGAATAAACTATGCCCCCACTATGATTTGAATTGTTTACATCGACAGACACTAATGAGTTTCCTTCTTATATACTGACAAACAAAACTCTCAGGTTCAATTGAAATCATCGAGTTCGATATCCTTAGATACATTCATTTGATGAATACAAAACATCAATGCTAGTTTACATTAGTTATAACGGTATTTCAGAAGTCATATCATTTGATTTATATGTTTATTAGCAACTACGAAATCACATCACCATGATGAAATTGAGAAAATCTAACGATCAATGGTAGCATGCTCTTTTGATTTATGAACAATATTTATTGCAAATAAGACTTTTGTTACTAATAAATTAAAGTGCCTAAAACTGGTGAGGAAACATCATTTTATAACAAGCTCGATAAACTAGATATAATAATTATGTGCAGATCCAGTTGCACATAGGACATTATATATGTTACATTCCTAGAAGAACTTCATATGTTTGGCTTTTGATAAAAGTATGCAGCAGTGTATGACGTTCTTGGTTGTTAAACTTGAGTAACCCTTTCTTTTTTAAGTTCTTATTTGATCCTTAGAACGCTAAGAAAAGAGACATCTCTTATAACTAGCACCATCACTCAATGTATGAAAATCACTATATATGCACAAAGTTCATGGAAAAAGCACAAACTGTAGCGAAACATAATTTTAAATGTTCAATGACAAAACCCAGACTATATGCACAAATTAACTGCAATGTAGCCGTTAGCTTTTCTAATAATCCATTCATTTAGATTGACTGCTATCTATGCAAAACATGATTTTAAATGTTCTGCAAATTAGGTAAGTCTTTATCCTTGTTACAATGAATATTATGGTAGGTTTCCCTCAATAATATTGAACAAGATTTGTTTTTCTTATGCATCTATATATGCTTCATTGGGAACAGCCAGACATTATACACTGAACGTCTACCTATAAATTATCTCAATCACTAAATTAAAAGTTTACAAACTGATGGCTGGGCTGCATTGAACTTAGGGAGCCAGCAAATCGCCTTTTACTAGATGGGCAGATCAACCTAGACTATTTGTTGTGCTATTATTATGTAAAGTTTTTGGACCCATAGCTCTATTTTTAGCAGCTAAAATTAGAGCTATCTGATCCTAAGAGGCTCTCAGCATTAGTTTGTATAGAATGTGGGAACTATGACCTGACTAAGCATTGCTATTGCTAATATAAATTAATTGATTCATGTACATCACCATTACTGACTGAATCGAATACTAGTGTGACATAGCATATTACATTGACCCTTTTATGTACAGAGATACAATCATAAAAATTCTCTTCAATATAAATTTTGGAAAAAAAAGAGAGATTTTTCAGTGACGACTCCTTCCATCTATGCCACTAGAGGATAATGGCCCATGTAGTAGCTAGAAATTAGTTTCCTTCATACAGGCTTCGCTAAATTGTTTAAATGTTCAAACTCAAATGTTAATTAATTGACCAATAGTATATATATAAGCCTACCTTTGGGAAAATTTGGCATAAAGTTTCTCGAATACTTATAAGCCAATATGTGTAGTTTAGTGAAATGCCACTGCTAATAATGGGTTTAGTGGGCGTAACCAATATTTGCACTTTTACCTGTATGCTAGATCGATTGAGCTTGACATTTGTAGTGGCCATTTTTTATGGTCGGGTTAATGTTTTGGCAGCGTTACTCCCACCAGTAGATAAAATATCAAAGTCACAGCCATAGAAATCAACAACCACTTTCTTAGTGGGAAATACTATTGGTAGTGATATGATTTCTGCCTAATTTACTATTTCCTTGACATCGATTGGCAGTGTGGTTAGCACAATCTTTACCAAAAAGAAGTCTTGGGGTCTATTTTATGTTAATGGCCACAGTAAAAAGATAGATTCTAGTTTGGCGTTTGGGTATCATTTTGCACTGAGGTATTGTACTGGTCCCAAGTCCCAATTGCAAAACAAAGGATAGATTATTACTATCTATATGATGTTTTCCTTTCTTGTAACACCCTAAAATTTGCTTCTCTTGGAATAGAGCTAAAATGATTTAATTTTGTATTTTTATACTCATGAAAACATGGGAAAATAATAAATTTTCATTAGATTAAAATTTATCTTAAGGTAGAAACGTGTTTGTTGCATTCATGCCGGTTGCACCTTGTGTTTCTATTTGCAAAATATGTTTTTTAATACGTTTAGGAGACGAATATCTATCTCTAGGAATTTTCTAGCTTCTTTCTGGAATTTAATTCCTACCTCCTTCACCTTAATCTTTATGTTCCAAGTTCCCAACAATCTTTTCATGAGATCCAAATACTTTATTTGGATTCCTCATGTTCCATAATGTCTCTAGGAATTTTCCCTGAATTTTCGGAGGTATCGGAGTATTTTTCGTGGTTTAAATATCAATTCTAGACCTTTCTAGAATTATTTTATTCGTGAAATTAATTAATTCCGAAAATGAATAATATAACTCATTTTCCATCCAACTCTCAAAGCTCATGTGCTTTAATGTTTATTTAGGCCCATCCAATTATTTACTAATGGACTTTAATGTTTATTTAGGCCCATTAGTGTAGGTGGATGGTGCAACGTCAATTAGTACCGTATCGCTAGTTGACGTGGATGTGGGGAGTTTTTCTCCCTATATATATAACCAACCCATTGGGCAAAGCACACCAAAACTACCGTAAGGGGAGCTCCTAGTTTGAAAAATCCCTCGTGTAGTAAATTAGATTTTTCTCATTCTTCTCTCGCCGTCGCCGCCGCCGCCGCGCTGCACTGCCCAGCCCCGCCATCCTCTTCTTGGCAACAAGTAAGGCCACCTGCCATGTTCCTGCCGATCTCCAACGTGGTCGCGTCCTCTTCTTGTTTCTTTTTCTCGCAACAGAATAGATCGACTCCTACTCCTGCCCTAGATCGCAGCGTCTATCGCCGCTCGTGCCGGCTATTCTCACCTTGAGCCGTGCCGTATGCCCGCACGCATGCAACCATCCTCTGCGACTTCCAGCAAGAGATGCATGTTTGCGTACGTGCTTCGGCCTTGAGCAGCACGTCGTCTACCTGCACCTTTGGTGAGTTCTTCTATAATTATCTTTCCTCCTCCCTCTGCACTTTTTCATCATATTTAGTATCCAGACAATCAATCGTGATTTAGCCTCCTATTAAAATAACCATTCTGCATTCTTTCTTTTGGTCTCCAATACTCGATCCATATTAATTCTTTTGTCATCAGTTCCTACGTGAATCATGCATAGAGTGCACAGGTTCTTTGTTTTATATGAATCCGTATAAAACCTCATGTGCAGCTGCGTGTTATTATCTTTTCTTTTTCCTTGTATCATTGTCAACATCATGCACATATAAGCTCTGCCCCATAAATAAATTCTAAAGCTTTAATTCATCACCATTCCGTCCTTTAAGCTCTGATCGTTCAACATAGTTCTTGGGTTAGCCACGATATCTTGTCATATTTAACTTGACTCAAGTTAATGCAACTAGTTTTATAATTAAAATCAATATAGGTTTTCTACTGCATTGTTTTATATATAAATATTAATATGATTATTAATTGCTAATATAAATATGATTTTCAATTATTAATTTTCTGAGCTTAAACACGCATCATATACAGCTTGTTTAGATGTTCTCACATACTTATTTATTTTGCAAAGATTAAAGTTTAACTTGCTTAATAAATTACATGATAATATTTATAAGATAAAATATGATTAGCTTCACCTCGATTTTATGTATAAATATGATTTGTTTAAACTGAATTAATGACTCTTCCATGTTTTTATTTCAACTAAAATTAATCAAGCTTTTAGTTGTTCCTTTTTGTTTATATAATGTCAGACTCGATAGTTTTGTTCATTTTGAACCAGACTCATTTTTGGCTGTTTCTTGTGCTTTTTGTGACCGTAGCGACTAGCTCTCTTTTAGTACGTACGTTGTTTTCACTTGTATGGTGTATTGTTCTTAGTTTTCTATGTTTGCTTCTTGCATGTTTTCCTATGCGTGATGTTTGCTACGAGTAGAATGAAAGCCGTATGTGAGCACTGAAGATCAGAAGGTGATGACCAGAAACAAAGTATGAGGAAAATATGATCAAGTGTAAAAGGCAAGTATAACATGGATCTTTCTTGTTGTCCTATACACCTTTAATCATTTAATTCATACTGCATGTGTCTACCTTGACTGCCACTAAAGATTTCCTAGTACTGTGTTATCCTGTACCTTGATTCCTATGGGTTATTACATTGGGTAGTATGATGCTAGTGCCGAACTACAACCATGATCTTGTAACTTGACTAATGGTATATACAATAAACATTAAAAGATGCTGTTTAGCAACATGGAATAAGGGGGCTAGAGTATTAGGCTATTTTATAGTGCTCTAGATTCTTCTCTCTAAGGACTTATCTGTAAGTGATCATCCAGGACTTACAGTACAACTGTGAGGGCTATATGGCTCTGGCTTTAGCTCAGTATGAGGACCAATTCTAGCTTGTTAGTGGTTACCTTTATTGGCGTAAGAATGGCTTGCCAAATCGGGTATAGGACAGCCTCTACTCTTATGTGTATAGCCGTGATGGAATTGCGCCATTCGACAGGGGGTTCCTATATCTGTTTTCCGAATGAATCTAATGACCCTAACTTGTTAGACGAACCTTTGAAAGACTTCATAGTGAACCCTGCCGACCTTCCTTGGAAGTGGGTCAAGAGATTAGCTACCTCAGACGAAAGGGTAAATCACGACTCACAGTGAAAGTGTACAACCTCTGTAGAGTGTAAAACTAGTATATCAGCCATGCTCACAGTCACAAGGGCCTTGGAACCCTTACGGAATAGATGATGAACACTGATGATACTGATGATGAAGATGCTCACTAATGATTACTATTTATGCTATTCATTATTCATGTTTACCTAATCATGTGTTTATGGGCTTGTGATAAACTTGTTGCTACTCCTTTGCTAAAATTGTGACAATTAAAAGCTAATCGCAGTTAAACCAGTGTTAGCCTTTTGAGCCACATGAACCCCATGTTATATTTGTTGAGAACGACATGTACTTATGCTTGCTTTATTTTTTTAAATCTTTGGAAAAATCCCGGATGGGTACCAGATTGCTAGAGTTTGGAGGAATTAGGCTTTTGATCAACCAGTCAGTTGTCCCTGTGGAATTGGAGACCTCACCCGAAGATTGGAGTTGTCTTTCTGCTGTTTGCTATCTAAGGTTATATTCTTTATACTAAGTACGTTAGATATTGAGCATTTTCTATTGATATTACCCTTATTTATAGCTATATGTGAGACTTGACTTTCTGGGCTCACATATGGTGTGTATCTGGTTTTGTTCTTAAAACCGGGTGCTACAAAGTGGTATCAGAGCAATGCTAACTGTAGGACACAAGCCTAATTAGAAATTGGCCATCTTAAGATTTTAAAATTGCTATAAAATTCTTACTCTATAAATCTTGATATTTGCTTCTCTAGTATATATCTATCCTTGATATTTATCTCCTCCTTGATGCTTGTTTTAAACCTTTGTTCTCATCTTCACTCCTTGATTTGATATGCTTTTAGAACTATCCCTCACCACCTTCTTGCGTAATCTGAAGATGAGTCTTAAGATTGTGACCCCTAGTACAACAAGGACGATAGTATCGTAAGTGGAGTCAATGATTGAATTGTGCATCTTTAGTATTTTGTTAAATTGCCATTATTCTTATGATTGTTTTGAATCTTTGTAATGATTGTAATGATCTTGTTAGGTGTTCCCACAATTTCATTTAGTTTATAGGCCTAAGGTATAAGGATTAATGAAATAAGTAGTTGGTTTTTGGGTATCTCCTGTTTCCTCTATTCTGTCTTTTCGGAGTAGTCTGCACCCTTGGGCTTATATCTCTGATTTTGGATGATCATAAATCATGAGAAAATTTTGGACGACATTAGACTCCAATATCTTTTCTCTGAGTGCAAGAATCACCCTGATAGCTATTTTGGTTATGGAGATATGAAAATCACAAGACGATGCAACCGTGCTGTCTGAAATCTGGAGTAGTTTCTGTTGTACACTATTTTCGGCCTCCTAAACTGCGGAATTTGGAAAAGTGTTCTATAAGGAAGTTGTGGATAATTTTATAAGCTTTCCAACGGTATAAGCTACAACTTCATCGGATTAACATAATGAGAGTTACAACTGTTTTACTATGCTATTGTTTTTCTGCTCGCAAGGAACTTCATATTTCTTGTTCTTACCCATACATAATGTATCATTGGGATGTCAGGATGTCCTTATGCTAGTTAATCCCTCTAGAAGAAGATGCAAGCAATCCTTTTTGTGTCCCATAGTTTATCTTTTCTTAAGGGGGTAGCCAAATTAAAGAATATGCAAGATGAAGTATTCTACGTTCTAGTTTGCGTAGCAGAAGCATGGTGGTACCCAAAGATGTGAGAGAAACCCAGAGTCTCAATGAGGTTTGGTTAAAGGTTCAAGGAAGGTTTAACTAAGATCATCAAGATATTGATAATGCTACTAAAAGAGGTTTTAAGTTAGTTTGGATCAAGAAACTTCAGGTAAGTGTTTGAGGGAATCCAAGAAGGGGTTGAAGTAAAACCTAAGAATTAGCTTTGCCAGATCAGGGCAAGAGCTTTATATCTATGATGATGCATCTTGTAAAGGTGTGGGATGTGTCCTTAAACAAGAAGAAAAGTAGTGGCTTGTTCATTAAGTCAACTAAGGAAGCGTGAGTTGAACTACCTAACATGCATCTCGAGTTATCCATTATGGAGCATGGAAGTAATATCTTCTTGGAAGTAAAAGTGACATATAGGAGGATCACAAGAATCTACAGGACATCTTCACTAAGTTGGTCTTGAGCTTGTGATATCTTCGCTGGAATGAAATTGATTGACTTGGAAAAGTGTTATTACTTTAAGGAGCAAAGTCATGGCCGATGCCCTTAGCAACGGAGAATCATGCTAAGAAGGTTCGGGTGACACTGAGGACTAAGAATTGTGTTCCCAAATCGAGCAACTTGACCGAAATCGTTAATGTTTTAAAGATTAGTGGTAGATTCTCCTTCGGACTAAGAGATTCATTAGGCTCTGTTGGAAGATAAATATTTTAGAAAAGAGAATTGGTATTAAAGGAAAGGTGGCCTAGTGATTCCTGAGAGTTGTTTGGAGTATCTGTTAGAATCTAGGAATCAGGTTGGTGAGTTATTTGGAGTAAGGTTAACAGGTATGCAAAGTAAAGTGAGATCTTTATCAAGACGATGGAACTGAACGAGAAAGTAAAGAAGAATCTAGTGGCGGAGAATCTGCATCTCTTTTGTCACCATCTCCACGAATCTCGAGGACGAGATTCATTTTAAGGGGGTAGAATTGTAACACCCTAAAATTTGCTTCTCTTGGAATAGAGATAAAATGATTTAATTTTGTATTTTTATGCTTATGAAAACATGGGGAAATAATAAATTTTCATTAGATTAAAAATTAACTTAAGGTAGAAACATGTTTGTTGCATTCATGCCGGTCGCACCTTGTGTTTCTATGTGCAAAATGTGTTTTTTTTAAATACGTTTAGGACACGAATATCTATCTCTAGGAATTTTCTAGTTTTTTTCTGGAATTTAATTCCTACCTCCTGTACCTTAATCTTTATGTTCCAAGTTTCCAACAATCTTTTTATGAGATCCAAATACTTTATTTGGGTTTCTCATGTTCCATAATGTCTCTGGGAATTTTCCCTGAATTTTCGAAGGTCTCGGAGTATTTTTCGTGGCTTAAATATCAATTCCGGACATTTCTAGAATTATTTTATTCATGAAACCAATTAATTCCGAAAATGAATAATATAACTCATTTTCCAACCAACTCTCAAAGCCCATGTGCTTTAATGTTTATTTAGGCCCATCTAATTATTTACTAATGGGCTTTAATGTTTATTTAGGCCATTAGTGCAGTGAAGGTGCAACGTCAATTAGTACCGTATCGCTAGTTGATGTAGATGTGGGGAGTTTTTCTCCCTATATATATAACCAACCCATTGGACAAAGCACACCAAAACTACCGTAAGGGGAGCTCCTAGTTTGAAAAATCCCTCGTAGTAAATTAGATTTTTCTCATCCTTCTCTCGCCGTCGTCGCCGTCGCCGCCGCCGCTGCACTGCCCAGCCCCGCCATCCTCTTCTTGGCAACAAGTAAGGCCACCTGCCATGTTCCTGCCGATCTCCAACGTGGCCACGTCCTCTTCTTGTTTCTTTTTCTCGCAACAGAATAGATCGACTCCTACTCCTGCCCTAGATCGCAGCGTCTATCGCCGCTCGTGCCGGCTATTCTCACCTTGAGCCGTGACGTACGCCGGCACGCATGCAACCATCCTCTGCGCCTTCCAGCAAGAGATGCATGTTTGCGTACGTGCTTCGGCCTTGAGCAGCACGTCGTCTACCTGCACCTTTGGTGAGTTCTTCTATAATTATCTTTCCTCCTCCCTCTGCACTTTTTCATCATATTTAGTATCCAGACAATCAATCGTGATTTAGCCTCCTATTAAAATAACCATTCTGCATTCTTTCTTTTGGTCTCCAATACTCGATCCATATTAATTCTTTTGTCATCAGTTCCTACGTGAATCATGCATAGAGTGCACAGGTTCTTTGTTTTATATGAATCCGTATAAAACCTCATGTGCAGCTGCGTGTTATTATCTTTTCTTTTTCCTTGTATCATTGTCAACATCATGCACATATAAGCTCTGCCCCATAAATAAATTCTAAAGCTTTAATTCATCACCATTCCGTCCTTTAAGCTCTGATCGTTCAACATAGTTCTTGGGTTAGCCACGATATCTTGTCATATTTAACTTGACTCAAGTTAATGCAACTAGTTTTATAATTAAAATTAATATAGGTTTTCTACTGCGTTGTTTTATATACAAATATTAATATGATTATTAATTGCTAATATAAATATGATTTTCAATTATTAATTTTCTGAGCTTAAACACGCATCATATACAGCTTGTTTAGATGTTCTCACATACTTATTTATTTTGCAAATATTAAAGTTTAACTTGCTTAATAAATTACATGATAATATTTATAAGATAAAATATGATTAGCTCCACCTCGATTTTATGTATAAATATGATTTGTTTAAATTGAATTAATGACTCTTCCATGTTTTTATTTCAACTAAAATTAATCAATCTTTAGTTGTTCCTTTTTGTTTATATAATGTAAGACTCGATAGTTTTGTTCCTTTTGAACCATAGACTCATTTTTGGCTGTATTCCTGTGCTTTTGTGACCGTAGCGACTAGCTCTCTTTTAGTACGTTGTTTTCTCTTGTGTGGTGTATCGTTCTTAGTTTTCTATGTTTGCTTCTTGCATGTTTTCCTATGCGTGATGTTTGCTACGAGTAGAATGAAAGCTGTATGTGAGCACTGAAGATCAGAAGGTGATGACCAGAAACAAAGTATGAGGAAAATATGATCAAGTGTAAAAGACAAGTATAGCATGGGATCTTCCTTGTTGTCCTATACATCTTTAATCATTTAATTCAAACTGCATGTGTCTACCTTGACTGCCACTAAGGATTTCCTAGTACTTTGTTACCCTGTACCTTGATTCTTATGGGTTATTGCATTGGGTAGTATGATGCTAGTGCCGAACTACAACCATGATCTTGTAACTTGACTAATGGTATATACAATAAACATTAAAAGATGTTGTTTAGCAACATGGAATAAGGGGGCTAGAGCATTAGGCTATTTTATAGTGCTCTAGATTCTTCTCTCTAAGGACTTATCTGTAAGTGATCATCCGGGACTTACAGTACAACTATGAGGGGTATATGGCTCAGGCTTTAGCTCATTATGAGGACCTTTTTTAGCTTGTTAGTGGTTACCTTTATTGGCATAAGAATGGCTTGCCGAATCGGGTATAGGACAACCTCTACTCTTATGTGTATAGCCGTGATGGAATTGTGCCATTCGATAGGGGGGTTCCTATATCTGTTTGCCAAGTGAATCTAATGGCCCTAACTTGCTAGACAAACCTTTGAAAGGCTTCATAGTGAACCCTGCCGACCTTCCTTGGAAGTGGGTCAAGTGATTAGCTACCTCAGGTGAAAGGGTAAATCACAACTCACAGTGAAAGTGTACAACCTCTGTAGAGTGTAAAACTGGTATATCAGCCGTGCTCACGGTCACGAGCGGCCTTATAACCCTTATGGAATAGATAATGAACATTGATGATGAAGATGCTCACTAATGATTACTGTTTATGCTATTCATTATTCATGTTTACCTGATCATGTGTTTATGGGCTTGTGATAAACTTGTTGCTACTCTTTTGCTAAAATTGTGACAATTAAAAGCTAATCGCAATTAAACCAGTGTTATCCTTTTGAGCCTCATGAACCCCATGTTATATTTGTTGAGTACGACATGTACTTACGCTTGCTTTACTTTTTAAATCTTTAGAAAAAATCCCGGATGGGTACCAGATTGCTAGAGTTTGGAGGAATGAGGCTTTTGATCAACTAGTCAGTTGTCCCTATGGAATTGGAGTCTTCACCCAAAGATCGGAGTTATCTTTCTGCTGTTTGCTATCTAAGGTTATATTCTTTATACTAAGTATGTTATATATTGAGCATTATCTATTGATATTACCCTTATTTGTAGCGATATGTGAGATTTGACTTCCTGTGCTCAGATATGGTGTGTATCTGGTTTTGTTCTTAAAATCGGGTGCTACATTTATACAACTTTATGTTTGATCTCACTATATAAAGCATGCCAGACCAAACCATAGGACTCGAGAAATAGTAGGAGCTCTTCCAGGTTTGACTCTTGTACTTACTATTAATTGTTGCTTACAATCATATGCAGTAGATCTTTGAAAATCTCAATTTTATGAGTTTATTTATGGATATTGTTGTTGTCCTAGTTAAGAATAATTGTCATCATGAAGGAGGAAATGAAAGCCAGGACCATGTTCGCAGCTATCATTCTTGTATTTGCCGTGGTAAGTCATGGTCTGATTTGTCCAGCGATGGGGATGCTGGAGAACAATGGTGCCGCCGCTGGCGGAGACACCATGTCACACCTGATTTTAAGGATAAAATGGGATGCATAATTTTATGTGCGCCCAGAGATCAGTCACACACATAAGCCAATAAATTATATATAGTATCATCACAAGTGTTTATTACATCACGTATAATAAGACAGAGTCTTCAAATAAATGTAGCGGAAGTATAAAGAAAAATCTCTCGCGAAGCTCCATATCACAGGGACGTCAACTGGTTGACCACAAAGTCTAATAATCCTCAGGAAAGTCATCATTACCATAACCATCTGTTACCCATCTAGGATTTTTATCCAAATAATGAAAATAAACAAGCATAAGTACGTGTCGTACTCAACAAGTGTAACATAGGGTTCATGAGGCTCAAAAGGCTTGACACAGGTTTAACAACATTCAGCTTTTAATTGTCACAATTTTAGGATAAGAGTAGCAACAAGTTATTTTAATCCCATAGTAAACACATGATCAATGTAAACAGGAATAATGAATAGCATAAACGGACAATTCTTAGTGATCATCTATTTCATAAGGGTTCCAAGGCCACTCGTGACAATGAGCACGGCTGATATACCACCTTTACGCTCTGCAGAGGTTGTACACTTTCACTGTGAGTCATGATATCCATATGCCGGGTTAATTACTCCCAAAACACTTCCAAGGTGAGCATGCATGGTTCACTATGAAGCCATTCAAAGGTTCATCTAGCAAGTTAGGGCCATTAGAATCACTTAGCAAACAGATGTAGAGCCCCCATTCCCGATGGCACAATGACGCAGCCTATACTCAAGGGGACAGAGGCTGCACAGGTTTAACAACATTCAGCTTTTAATTGTCACAATTTTAGGATAAGAGTAGCAACAAGTTGTTTTAATCCCATAGTAAACACATGATCAATGTGAACAGGAATAATGAATAGCATAAACGGACAATTCTTAGTGATCATCTATTCCATAAGGGTTCCAAGGCCACTCGTGACCATGAGCATGGCTGATATACCAGCTTTACAATCTACAGAGGTTGTACACTTTCACTGTGAATCATGATACCCATATGCCGGGTTAATTACACCCAAAACACTTCCAAGGTGAGCAGGCAGGGTTCACTATGAAGCCTTTCAAAGGTTCATCTAGCAAGTTAGGGCCATTAGAATCACTCAGCAAATAGATGTAGAGCCCCCATTCCCGATGACACAATGATGCACAGCTTATACTCAAGGGGATAGAGGCCGCACTATACCCGATTTGTCAAGCCATTCTTACACCAATAAAGGTAACCACTAACAAGCTAGAAAAGGTCCTCATACTGAGGTAAAGCCAGAGCCATGTGGCCCTCACAGCTATACTGTAAGTCCCGGATGATCACTTATAGATAAGTCCTTAGGGAGAGGAATCTGAAGCATTTAGAAATTAGCTAAACACTCCAGCCGCCTATTTCCAAGTTGCTGAAAAGTCATGTTTTAATGTTTATTGCATATACCATTAGTCAAGTTACAAGATCATGGTTTAGTTGAGCACTAGCAAAGCTACCCAATGCATATCCCATAGGAAACAAGGTATAAGTTCAATTATAGGGAATCCCTATCAAGGTGACACATGCAATATGAATTAAATGTATTAAAGTTGATAGGAAACAAGGATGATCCCGTATTATACTTGCCTTGAACAAAGTGTTCCTGCTGATCCTGCCTGTCCAAGTACTACTCTTGATCACCAACGAATTGCTCACCGTCTATACTCGATAATCACAACAACATACAAGCATCCGGAAGAAATCATGCATAGCAAACAAAGGCTATAGATTAGAACAGTACACCAATCAACATAAAATCAAGATGAAAAGCTTGTAAAACAAATCTACATCTTGCTACTGAACACACAGACAAGAAGATCACGAAAATCAGAGCTAAAATGAAAAAGTTATGAATTAAACAAGATTTCCTTATTAAAATAATAGATTAAATCTAACCTCGAATTTTAAAAGTTGAAAACACACTTAGCAGTAGTATGAACATGTAGATTATGCAATTACAAACCTAATGCAACTTGAACGGATCAAATCGGAGTTAAAACAAAGATTTTAGGGCTAAAACAAAATTAGTGGCAAAACTGTAAATAGAGAAAATGTATTTTGAATCTACTAGAAGGAAACTACGCTTTCAGAATAGGAAAACGTATTATGGAAATATGCTATGGACTATGGGTTCAAATATAAAGAACTTGAGGGGCTCTTTAGCAAATGTGACAAACGAAGGGGTATGGTGAGATATGAGCCGTTGGATCTAATCTGGATGGCTCTGATTAGACGATGGAGAGAGAGAGCGGACCGGTCGGCTAGAACAGTGCCGGGCATGGTGGCTTCCATGGCCGATGGCGAAGGAACTCACCGGCGCACATGGTTAGGGCCCTAGAGGCCACGGTTTGATGAACTGAGAGTTTCGGATCAAAGAGGAGACGAAAGCGAACTCACCAAGGGGCTATACGCGGACGAAGTCAGAACTACAGCGACGTGTGGCTTGGCGGCTTGAACTCAGCGGCGGTGGCTACAAGCTCTAGGCGAGGTAGTGGCATGCGTTAGGGCTTGGTAGGAAGCACGGACATAGGGCTGCTATTTAAGGGGCAGAACGGCGTGGGGCGCATGCCAATCGGGCGAAGTCAGGGCGGATGCGTACTACCGATGGCGGTGTCTGACTCGGCCATGAGCTAGAGGTAGGGGAAGGCATTGACACGCAAGACCAGCTCATCAGCGTCACAGGGGAGAGAGGAGAGCGAGCACATGGCTTGCTGGGCCAGCCTGCCAGTGCGGGCCACGGGAGAGGGAGCTGGGCCTACGGGGAAGCGGGGAAGGGAGCAGTGAGTCCCGCATAGCGCGCTAGGCCACAGGAGAGGTGAGGCTGAGTAGGCCAAAAACCAGGGAGAGAGAGGGTAAAATTCCTTTTTTCTTTTTTTAAACACATTTCAAATCCAATTTCAAGCAAAATTCAAATTCTTTTGTAAATTTCAATCAAACCAAAGCATCACAAAATGAATATGCATCAACATGAATGCACAAACATGTATGTAGACCTTATATTTGATTTTAATTTAACAAACTTATTATTTTTCTAAGTTTAAATGCTCACAAAATGCATAAATAAATCATTTTCTCCTATTTTCGAATCATGAAATTTTTAGGGTGTTACAATTGAACACCCCTTAAAATGAACTCGTCCTCCAAATTCGGATGATGCTTACTCAAAAAGCTGCGGGTATGTTTTTCTCAAATCCTCTTCTCTTTCCCAAGTAGCCTCATCTTCTGTATACCGATTCCACTGAACCTTACACATCTTTATAATTCAGCTCCTCGTAACCCTTTCTGCTATCTCCAAAATCTTTACCAAAAATTCCTCATAGGTAAGATCTTCCTTAACTGTAAGCTCCTCTAACGATATCTGCTCTTCTGGTACACACAAACACTTCTTTAATTGAGACACATGAAACACATCATGTACACCTAACAAACTCTCAAGCAATTCCAACTGATAAGCTATTTATCCATGTCTCTCTAAAATCTTGAAAGGCCCAATATACCTTGGTGCTAACTTTCCTTTCTTGTTAAACCTTCTCACACTTCTCATTGGTGATACTTTTAGGTAAACATAATCCCCTATTTCAAAAACCATTTCTCTTCTCCGAGTGTCAGCATAACTCTTCTTTCGAGATTGTGCCACTCTCAAGTTATCTCTAATCATCCTTACTTGCTCTTCTACATCTCTTAAAACATCCGGTCTGAACACTTGAGTTTCTCCCGTTTGATTCCAAAACAATGGGGTTCTACACTTTTGTCCATACAAAGCTTCGAAAGGTGCCATATTGAGACTCTTCTGATAACTGTTGTTATGTGAGAACTCTGCATAACGCAAACTCTTATCCCAACTTGTACCGTACTACAACGCACAAGCTCTCAACATGTCCTCTAAAATCTGATTAGTTCTCTCAGTTTGTCCATCTGTCTAAGGATGATATGCTGTACTAAAATTCAACTTTGTTCCGAATGAACTATGTACTTGCTGCAAAAAATGAGATGTGAATTGAGTACCCCGATCAGACACAATTTTCTTAGGAACTCCATGTAGACACACTATCTTCTCCATATATAATTGGGCCAACTTTAGTCCATTATAAGTAGTCTTGATTGGTATAAAGTGAGCAACTTTAGTTAACCGATCAACTATCACCCATATTGAATCATAACCTCCCTGAGTGCAAGGTAACTCGACAATGAAATCCATACTAACTTCTTCCCACTTCCACTCAGGTATCTTCATTGCTTGTAATAATCCTGTAGGTCATTGATGTTCCGTTTAACTCTCTGACATGTATCACATATAGCAACATATTCAGTCACATCTCTCTTAACTCCATACCACCAATACTTCTCCTTCAGATCCAAGTACATCTTAATACTCCCGGAATGAATAGAGTAAGCAAACTCATGTGCCTCATGAGGAATTGCATCTTGTATAGCCTTATTCTTAGGCACACATAGTCTTTTCCCAAACCCTAGAGTTCCATTATCATCCACATGGAAACCTAGTGCCTTACCAATGACTATGTTCTCCGTGATTTCCTTTAACCTCTAATCATGTATCTGACCCTTGCGTATCTCTAGCTCCAATGTAGGCTCTATCACCAACTCTACTGCATTAGTGATGAAACCCAAGTTTAGTTGCTTAAGTTCAGCACACAACTCACTTGACATAGATGCCACTTGCATCTCATTAGCATAACTCTTCCTGCTAAGAGCATCGCCAACAACGTTCTCCTTTCAAGAATGATAGTGTACTGCCAGATCGTAATCCTTAAACAACTCCAACCATCGACGCTGTCTCAAGTTCAGATCTGTCTGAGTGAAAATGAACTTCAAACTCTTGTGATCAGAATAGATATCACTCTTATGTTTGATAAGATAGTGCCTCCATATTTTCAAAGCATGAACCACTGCTGCTAACTCCAAATCATGAGTAGGATAGTTTAGCTCATGCTTTCTTAACTATCAGGATGCACAGGCCACTACTCTTCCTTCTTGCATAAGAACACATCCGAGACCTTGACAAGATGCATCACAATAGATAGAAAAGTTCTTGCTCAAATCTGGCAAAACCAATACTGGGGCTGTAGTCAATCTTTTCTTCAATTCCTCAAAGTTAGCCTAACACTTTTTAGACCACACAAACTTAGCATTCTTCTCCAACAGAGCTGTCATAGGCTTGGCAAGTTTAGAAAACCCTTCTATGAATCTTCTGTAGTATCCAGCCAATCCCAAGAAACTTCGAATCTCTCCCACATTGGTTAGTGGTTTCCAATTCAACACATCTCTCTCCTTGCTTCGATCTACTGCTATTCCACCATTAGAGACAACAAGGCCTAGGAAAGAAACTTCCTTCAACCAAAACTCATACTTGCTTCACTTAGCATACAACTTGTGTTCCTTGAGATTTTGCAAGACCAACCTTAGATGTTCAGCATGCTCTTCTTCCGTTTTGGAAAATACCAATATATCATCAGTAAATACCACCACAAACTTATCCAAAAACTCCATAAACACATTCATCAAATACATAAAGTATGCAGGTGCATTGGTCAAACCAAAGGACATAACAGTGTACTCATACAAACCATACCTCATAGTAAAAGTTGTCTTGGGTATGTCAGTTGCACGAATCTTTAACTGATGATAACCAGAACGAAGATCAATCTTAGAGAAAACACAAGCACCTCTCAACTGATCAAACAAGTCATCAATTCTAGGTAGCGGGTACTTGTTCTTGATAGTAACATCATTTAGTGATTGATAATCAACACACATCCTCTGGGTACCATCCTTCTTGTTAACAAATATAACCGGTGCTCCCCAAGGTGATGAACTAGGACGAATGAAACCTTTCTCCTGTAACTCCTTTATTTGTTTCTTAAGTTCCTCTAGTTCATTAACCCCCATTCTATATGGACACTTGGCTATAGGTGCAGTTCTAGGTAATAATTCAATAATAAACTCGATGTCACGGTCAGGTGGCATACCTGGCAAGTCATCAGGGAACACATCTAGAAACTCATCCATTACTGGGTCTGCCTTGTTGGCGCTATCATCAAGCTGGTTCACTGTGGCTATCAGCTGCTTCTGCACTACAACATCGACATTGATTCTATCCCCATTCGGTGCGGTCACAACAACTACCTTCTCCTTACACTGAATTACTTCTTATTGTTGGATCATCCAATCCATACCTAGAATCACATCAATACTAGATGTTCTCAATACAATGGGGCACACTTTGAACTCTACCCCGCTTAAGGATAGACTAGTTGGAAGACAACGATAAGAAGCTTGCATACTACCTCCTGGTGAGTTTATTAATACGGGATCTTTCATGGCACATAAGGGTATGCTATGTGTTCTAGCAAATTGAAGCAACCTGATTTCCGTGAAGGGAAATCCATAGAGTTGAAGTGTAATAAGACCGTTGTAGATCATATTACCCAAATTCCAGTCGAATATCACATCCATACAACGATAATATCAGAGTACAAATAGTGCGGAATTACATAAATTATTACGTCGCCGCATTGGTGGAATCAAAAGTAGCATTCATTCAGAACAGCTTGAAGATAAGATCGCCAAACTTGAGCGTAGGACCGAACCCCTCAACCGTCAAACTCCTCGGAGCTATACTCCTCAGCGGAACCTGTGGGCCAAAATTTATCAGTATGATTTGTACTGGCCACACCCACCCTATGAGCATTGCTTTGTGGAAATTGGATGCAAGTTGGATATAATAAAAAAGAACCTATAAGGCTGGGGTTTCCTATGTATTAGCATATCAAGTACATAATAATAGTTGGTCAAGTTTTAACACCATTCCCACACCCATTCCACCCCATTTCCGTTCCGGAGCCAGGTTTCGATCCTGGGATCGATATACCACCTTCTCCACACCATCACCATACCATCGCTCAGTCGACAGGCCAACTCCCTCTCAGCACTGTCTCAAGGCCCGTAGCCCCTGGCTACGTCCGAACACTCACTCCCAGGGGGAGAAGAGAAGGACTCATCTCACTATCTAGTTTAAGCGAAACCCAAGAAAGGTCCATAGCCGACAAGTCGGCATATACATCGATCGATCAACCATACACTCTGTAGAGGTTCTACATAACCACAAGATCTGCCTTCCTCGCTGACCGTCATCAACTGGGCTTGGTAGGAAGCACGGACATAGGGCTGCTATTTAAGGGGCGGAATGGCGTGGGGCGCATGCCAATCGGGCGGAGTCAGGGCGGATGCGTACTACCGACGGCGGTGTCTGACTCGGCCATGAGCTAGAGGTAGGGGAAGGCATTAACATGCAAGACCAGCTCATCAGCGTCACAGGGGAGAGAGGAGAGCGAGCACATGGCTTGCTGGGCCAGCCTGCCAGTGCGGGCCACGGGAGAGGGAGCTGGGCCTACGGGGAAGCGGGGAAGGGAGCAGGTGAGTCGCGCATAGCGCGCTGGGCCACAGGAGAGGTGAGGCTGAGTAGGCCAAAAACCAGGGAGAGAGAGGGTAAAATTCCTTTTTTCTTTTTTTTAAACACATTTCAAATCCAATTTCAAGCAAAATTCAAATTCTTTTGTAAATTTCAATCAAACCAAAGCATCACAAAATGAATATGCATCAACATGAATGCACAAACATGTATGTAGACCTTATATTTGATTTTAATTTAACAAACTTATTATTTTTCTAAGTTTAAATGCTCACAAAATGCATAAATAAATCATTTTCTCCTATTTTTGAATCATGAAATTTTTAGGGTGTTACAATTGAACACCCCTTAAAATGAACTCGTCCTCGAAATTCGGACGATGCTTACTCAAAAAGCTACGGGTATGTTTTTTCTCAAATCCTCTTCTCTTTCCCAAGTAGCCTCATCTTCTGTATACCGATTCCACTGAACCTTACACATCTTTATAATTCAGCTCCTCGTAACCCTTTCTGCTATCTCCAAAATCTTTACCAGAAATTCCTCATAGGTAAGATCTTCCTTAACTGTAAGCTCCTCTAACGATATCTGCTCTTCTGGTACACACAAACACTTCTTTAATTGAGACACATGAAACACATCATGTACACCTAACAAACTCTCAAGCAATTCCAACTGATAAGCTATTTATCCATGTCTCTCTAAAATCTTGAAAGGCCCAATATACCTTGGTGCTAACTTTCCTTTCTTGTTAAACCTTCTCACACTTCTCATTGGTGATACTTTTAGGTAAACATAATCCCCTATTTCGAAAACCAATTCTCTTCTCCGAGTGTCAGCATAACTCTTCTTTCGAGATTGTGCCACTCTCAAGTTATCTCTAATCATCCTTACTTGCTCTTCTACATCTCTTAAAACATCCGGTCTGAACACTTGAGTTTCTCCCGTTTGATTCCAAAACAATGGGGTTCTACACTTTTGTCCATACAAAGCTTCGAAAGGTGCCATATTGAGACTCTTCGATAGATAATCAAGTTATTATGTGAAACTTCGCATAAACGCAAAACTCTTATCCCAACTTGTACTGCACTACAACGCACAAGCTCTCAACATGTCCTCTAAAATCTGATTAGTTCTCTCGGTTGTCCATCTGTCTAAGGATGATATCTGTGTACTAAAATTCAACTTTGTTCCCAATGAACTATGTACTTGCTTGCAAAAAATGAGATGTGAATTGAGTACCCCGATCGACACAATTTTCTTAGGAACTCCATGTAGACACACTATCTTCTCCATATATAATTGGGCCAACTTCAGTCCATTATAAGTAGTCTTGATTGGTATAAAGTGAGCAACTTTAGTTAACCGATCCACTATCACCCATATTGAATCATAACCTCCCTGAGTGCAAGGTAACTCGACAATGAAATCCATACTAACTTCTTCCCACTTCCACTCGTGTATCTTCATTGCTTGTAATAATCTCAGTAGGTCATTGATGTTCCGTTTAACTCTCTCGACATGTATCACATATAGCAACATATTCAGTCACATCTCTCTTAACTCCATACCACCAATACTTCTCCTTCAGATCCAAGTACATCTTAATACTCCCGGAATGAATAGAGTAAGCAAACTCATGTGCCTCATGAGGAATTGCATCTTGTATAGCCTTATTCTTAGGCACACATAGTCTTTTCCCAAACCCTAGAGTTCCATTATCATCCACATGGAAACCTAGTGCCTTACCAATGACTATGTTCTCCGTGATTTCCTTTAACCTCTAATCATGTATCCGACCCTTGCGTGTATCTCTAGCTCCAATGTAGGCTCTATCACCAACTCTCATGCATTAGTGATGAAACCCAAGTTTAGTTGCTTAAGTTCAAGACACAACTCACTTGACATAGATGCCACTTGCATCTCATTAGCATAACTCTTCCTGCTAAGAGCATCGCCAACAACGTTCTCCTTTCAAGAATGATAGTGTACTGCCAGATCGTAATCCTTAAACAACTCCAACCATCGACGCTGTCTCAAGTTCAGATCTGTCTGAGTGAAAATGAACTTCAAACTCTTGTGATCAGAATAGATATCACTCTTATGTTTGATAAGATAGTGCCTCCATATTTTCAAAGCATGAACCACTGCTGCTAACTCCAAATCATGAGTAGGATAGTTTAGCTCATGCTTTCTTAACTATCAGGATGCACAGGCCACTACTCTTCCTTCTTGCATAAGAACACATCCGAGACCTTGACAAGATGCATCACAATAGATAGAAAAGTTCTTGCTCAAATCTATGCAAAACCAATCTCAAGGCTGTAGTCAATCTTTTCTTCAATTCCTCAAAGTTAGCCTAACACTTTTTAGACCACACAAACTTAGCATTCTTCTCCAACAGAGCTGTCATAGGCTTGGCAAGTTTAGAAAACCCTTCTATGAATCTTCTGTAGTATCCAGCCAATCCCAAGAAACTTCGAATCTCTCCCACATTGGTTAGTGGTTTCCAATTCAACACATCTCTCTCCTTGCTTCGATCTACTGCTATTCCACCATTAGAGACAACAAGGCCTAGGAAAGAAACTTCCTTCAACCAAAACTCATACTTGCTTCACTTAGCATACAACTTGTGTTCCTTGAGATTTTGCAAGACCAACCTTAGATGTTCAGCATGCTCTTCTTCCGTTTTGGAAAATACCAATATATCATCAGTAAATACCACCACAAACTTATCCAAAAACTCCATAAACACATTCATCAAATACATAAAGTATGCAGGTGCATTGGTCAAACCAAAGGACATAACAGTGTACTCATACAAACCATACCTCATAGTAAAAGTTGTCTTGGGTATGTCAGTTGCACGAATCTTTAACTGATGATAACCAGAACGAAGATCAATCTTAGAGAAAACACAAGCACCTCTCAACTGATCAAACAAGTCATCAATTCTAGGTAGCGGGTACTTGTTCTTGATAGTAACATCATTTAGTGATTGATAATCAACACACATCCTCTGGGTACCATCCTTCTTGTTAACAAATATAACCGGTGCTCCCCAAGGTGATGAACTAGGATGAATGAAACCTTTCTCCTGTAACTCCTTTATTTGTTTCTTAAGTTCCTCTAGTTCATTAACCCCCATTCTATATGGACACTTGGCTATAGGTGCAGTTCCAGGTAATAATTCAATAATAAACTCGATGTCACGGTCAGGTGGCATACCTGGCAAGTCATCAGGGAACACATCTAGAAACTCATCCATTACTGGGTCTGCCTTGTTGGCGCTATCATCAAGCTGGTTCACTGTGGCTATCAGCTGCTTCTGCACTACAACATCGACATTGATTCTATCCCCATTCGGTGCGGTCACAACAACTACCTTCTCCTTACACTGAATTACTTCTTATTGTTGGATCATCCAATTCATACCTAGAATCACATCAATACTAGATGTTCTCAACACAATGGGGCACACTTTGAACTTTACCCCGCTTAAGGATAGACTAGTTGGAAGACAACGATAAGAAGCTTGCATACTACCTCCTGGTGAGTTTATTAATACGGGATCTTTCATGGCACATAAGGGTATGCTATGCGTTCTAGCAAATTGAAGCGACCTGATTTCTGTGAAGGGAAATCCATAGAGTTGAAGTGTAATAAGACCGTTGTAGATCATATTACCCAAATTCCAGTTGAATATCACATCCATACAACGATAATATCAGAGTACAAATAGTGCGGAATTACATAAATTATTACGTCGCCGCATTGGCGGAATCAAAAGTAGCATTCATTCAGAACAGCTTGAAGATAAGATCGCCAAACTTGAGCGTAGGACCGAACCCCTCAACCGTCAAACTCCTCGGAGCTATACTCCTCAGCGGAACCTGTGGGCCAAAATTTATCAGTACGATTTGTACTGGCCACTCCCACCCTATGAGCATTGCTTTGTGGAAATTGGATGCAAGTTGGATATAATAAAAAGGAACCTATAAGGCTAGGGTTTCCTATGTATTAGCATATCAAGTACATAATAATAGTTGGTCAAGTTTTAACACCATTCCCACACCCATTCCACCCCATTTCCGTTCCGGAGCCAGGTTTCGATCCTGGGATCGATATACCACCTTCTCCACACCATCACCATACCATCGCTCAGTCGACAGGCCAACTCCCTCTCAGCACTGTCTCAAGGCCCGTAGCCCCTGGCTACGTCCGAACACTCACTCCCAGGGGGAGAAGAGAAGGACTCATCTCACTATCTAGTTTAAGCGAAACCCAAGAAAGGTCCATAGCCGACAAGTCGGCATATACATCGATCGATCAACCATACACTCTGTAGAGGTTCTACATAACCACAAGATCTGCCTTCCTCGCTGACCGTCATCAACTGGGCTAATTCCGGCCGCTTGCTAGCCTAGGATAATGCCACTCTACCATTCAGCCCTGGTACACCACAAGTCTCGTCTGGGGTGGCTGAAACTGTGAGTCATGAGCTAGGTCCACAAGGTCTCCATGAAGTCTCGGAAGGGTGTGGGGAAAATCCTCCGCGCCCCGTACCTCCCTCACACTGTCCGCTATCAACCTAGCAGTAGTGGCAATATCCTACCAAGTAGTTCGGACGTCCCGCACCATATAGGGCGAGTGGTACGTAAGGCTTCCTGGTGAATCTGAGTACTAATAAGTCCTTAGAGATGACCAAGCCAGAATGTCTTCATCAGGGTTTCCATTTACCGTGCCACCATAGCACCTCCACCTTGGGCTCCTCCCATCACAGGTTAACACCCAGGGCCACCTCATATACCATTTACCCACCACAGGTATCCATTCCAGGGGTGCCTAGGTAGCATCCCACGGCAAGACTTGCCCCAGGCTCGTCATATACTCCAACTTGGTCGACACAACCATCACCCTCCATGCACCCAAGTCACACACGCAGTACTCTCCCCATAGTCCATATAACACCAGTTTCCACCACGCATCAATGTAGTGCAAGCGTAGTAGAAGTAATAAGCAACGAAATATAGTAGCAAGCGTGTGACTAGCCTAACAGCAAGGTGAGCAGGGGTAAGGTTGCGTCAAAGTAAAGGCCATCAAGAAAGCATACTACCATGCAAGTCCTATCATAGTGTGATCATAACAATAAAGTAAAGCACTAGCATTTCTATTTTAGCCATGCGTAATAGGTGCTACGAGATTGGGTGGGATGTGGCACCTTCAGTGTAGTCATCTCCGTACTCCTCACGGTACTCACGATCCTCGTCCGTCTGGTTCTCTTCCGAGTCTGCAACGATCGCATTATAGTCGCGTTAGCGACGTTTATAGAATAGCACAAAGAAGCAATAAAAATTCAAAAGAGCCAAATGCACTCAAACATGGGTTCATTGCGCAGAGCTTGATTTTAGATGAATTTTGGTCCTGGTTTCGTATTTTTCTGAGGTCATATGAATTAGTTATGAATTTCCAAAGTTTAAATCATTTCTGAAAATGGAAAAGGCTAAATTAATAATGGGCTGACACGTGTCACGCTGTGTCTAGTCCACGTGGCATGCTGACATCAGCATGACGTCAGCATGATGTCATCATCTCGGCTCCGAGCTGACAAGTGGGGTCCCTACTGACGTCATCTTGACGTCAGCTTGACGTCATCAACGTCATTGTTCCTGATAGGTGGGGCCAGAGGCTCTTGGGTCACTGACATGTGGGTCCGGTCAAAGTCAACGCCAAGTCAACGGGCGAGTCAACGGTCAATGGTTCGTAGTCACTGACGTGTGGGGCTAGGGCTGCTGACGTCAGCATGATGTCACCACGGCTGTGTTGTTACTGACAGGTGGGACCCACGTGATGTCGTCATGACGTCAGTATGACGTCACTTACCGACATGTGGGTCCCGTGTCTCTGTGACACTGACATGTGGGGCCAGGTCAACCATCAACGTTGACCGGTCAACGGTCAACACGGACTAGGTCCGAACTTGCCGGTTGGGCCTGGATATGGGCTGGGCTTTGGGCAGGGCTGGCCCGGACACGTGGCGTGCTGTGGCGCTGCCATGTCGTAGCCGAGGGCCTCCAATGGGCTTTGTCCACCGTTTGGCCCACACCGTGTGGCTCATGGTGGACTCATGTTCACGGTCCATGGACCGTTGGCTAGTCTTTGGTGGACCGAGTCCACCCTCCTTCCCTTTTGGCATAGCCTACGTGCACCAAGTGTAGGCGCGTGCGGCCAGCGAAGGAAGCCCTCTGTTTCCATCCCCGGCGTGCTCCCGCTGGTGGTGTGCTCACCGGCATGATCCTACGGCGGTGCTGGCGTTCAATTAAGGTGGGGTAAAGATTCCCCAGGCCATGGCGAACACGATGGTGGGGTCTAGGTGGCGGCCGGGGCTTTCCAGGGCGTTGGCCACGGCGGTCAGTGGCTTGGTCATGGCGGTGCTCGCCAGCGAGGCAGCTAGGGGCTGTTCCAAGGGTCCTGGTGCGCCGTTCCCGTTCAGACTGCTAGCGGGTGACCGGGACAAGTGACGACGGCGACAAAAAGACGTGGCGGAGTCCGCGAGCGGTGATGGTGCACGGCGGAGCTCCAGCCGAGGTCCGATGCTCGTGGCCGGGGCGCTGTGGTTGGCTAACGGGGTCTTGGTCTACGTGGCTACCCTTCAGGCATCATGGTGGTGCTACGACTACGTCCTGGTCCGGCGAGGCAGACTAGTGCGCAAGTGGTGGCCGTGCCAGGACGGTGGCGGTGTGAGCGTGCTCTGCTACGACGTCCTTGGGGCTAGGAGTCTCAGCAGCGAGGGGCTCACCGTTGGTGTCGAAGGTGAAAGGATGGCGGTGCAGGGGAGGGTCATGGCTGTGTAGATAGAAGCAGTGCAATGCCGACCCACGACCGTGATGAAGACGACGGCGTCGTCTTCGGCTCCGACGACTTCGGCAGCACGCGGGTGGCTCCGATCCTCCTCTCCCGAACCCCTTCTCGGCCCTCTTCTCTCGGTGCGGTGCGGGCTGCTGGGCTACCAAGCGCGGTGGTGGCTGAGGGATCCCTAGGGTTGTGGGCGTGGCTCTATAGCCCCCGGTGCCCGAGCTCCATCTATGGCGGACGGGGCAGACGGCTGGTGATGCGCCGTTGGCATCGAACGTCATCGCGTGGGCGTGGGTGGTTGGAGCGGAGGTTGCGTGGGCGCGGCACCAAGGGGACAGGGCCAGGCGATTTGTGTGACCCAGGGCCCGCGCCTGTCATTTTGGTTGAGTCACGGTCGGAGGCAGTGCCAGCATGGGGAGGAAGACGACACTGTGGCGGTGTCTTGGTACCGACGCAGCGGGGGTCCGGTGGCGATGACAACAAGCGACGGGGAGGCACACAGGCGTGGCGTGGCGTCGCTACTGCTACTTGTCTGGCTGGCCGATGTGAGTTGGGCGACCCTCTCTGCTGCTGTACAGAAGTTGGTCAAGCTTGGCTCACATGCCAACGCCCGGCCGAAAGCCGTCGAGCAGCCATGCAGGCCTTCTTCCCTTCTTTTTCCTTTTTCTGTTTTATTTTCTTCTCCTTTGTTTGAATTCCAATTTGGTTTGAAATTTGAATTCAAAATTGGTGTACCTTAGTCATTGTAGTTTTAGATATGAGGCCCACAACATTCTTTCATATATATATTAGGAATTTATTTAGCTATTTTGTATAACAAAAATAAGTGTAGTTTTGTTATACAAAAATGGAAATAGTTTTCTCTTTATACATTTATTCTTTGGTTTGAGTAATAACAACTTTATGGTTTATTTCTTTAAAGGTGTTGTTAGACATTACATAAAACAAATGAAAATCCAAATCACCATTTTAGTTGACAATGTATGCTATGTTTCATTTGTCAGTATTTAAATAAACATGATAACGAATGACATGCCATGCTCATGAAATTGTCTAGTTGGGTTACTTCTAATGCAACACTTAGGGTTGGCTCCTACAGATGTCACTCAACATTGCATGGGGTAATAGCAAAATTTTTTGTAGTTGTGATTTTTAGTGTGTCAATTTTTGGGTTGTTACAGTCCTACCCCTTAACAAAATCTTGTCCCTGAGATTAAAGCGTAATGTACTCTTCGAAGAGGTAGGGGTATTGTAGCCGGAGGTCAGACTCCTTCTCCCTTGTTGCTTCTCTTTCTGTGTGGTTGCTCCATTGGATCTTGCACATAGGAATAGTTTTGCTTTGGGTCTCCTTGGTATCTCTACCCAGAATTCTGGTAGGATGTTCTTTATACTCAAGTGTATCTTGAATGTCAAGTGTATCAGTTGGAACTACTTTATCGGGTACTTTCAAACACTTGCGTAGCTGTGAGACATGGAATACGGGATGTACACCCGTCAATTCCTTAGGTAGCTCAAGTTTGTAGGCGAGCTTTCCAATCCTCTTGCAAATCTTGTATGGGCCAACAAATCTAGGGGCAAGCTTTCCTTTCACATGGAATCTGATAGTCCCACGTAGCAGGGATACCTTGAGATAGACGAAGTCCCCCACATTGAACTCAAGTTCTCTTCTCCTTTTGTCAGCATAGCTCTTATATCGACTTTGAGCAATCCTCAAATTCTCCTTCACTTGAGCAACTCCTTCTTCTGCATCTTGGATCTTAGCGGAATCAAAGAACGATCTTTCGCCCGGTTGAGACCACATCAAAGGTGTCTTACAAGGTCTGCCATACAAAGCTTCAAACGGCGACATCTTGATACTGGCTTGGTAGCTGTTGTTGTAAGAGAACTCTGCATAGGGTAAGCATTTCTCCCAATCAGAGCCATAATTCAGTACACTAGCACGAAGCATGTCTTCTAAAATCTGATTTACTCGTTCTGTCTGTCCATCTATCTATGGGTGATAAGCGGTAATGAAATCAAGTTTGGTTCCAATGGACTTGTGTAGGGCTTCCCAGAATCGGGACACTAACTGAGGACCACGATCAGATACAATACTAGAGGGAGCTCCATGCAGTCTGAGAATATGCTCAATATATAGATCTGCTAATTTTTTGGCATCAATCTTAGTCTTAACTGATACAAAGTGAGCAATCTTGGTCAAAAGATCAACAATCACCCAGATGGAATCATTGCCTTTCTGTGAGCGGGGCAATCCAACTATGAAATCCATGGATATGCTCTCCCATTTCCACTCGAGAATGTCAAGAGGCTTCAGCAATCCTGCAGACCTTTGATGTTCAGCCTTGACTCTATTACAGGTGTCACATCATGCCACATGTCCCGCAATATCTGTCTTCATACCTTTCCACCAAAAGTGTTTCTTCAAGTCTTGATACATTTTTGAACCTCCAGGGTGAATACAGTACTTGGAATTGTGAGCTTCTGACAGAATTTCCTCTTGTAGCACTGGGTCGGATGGAACACAGATTTTGTTCTTGAACCAGATGGTTCCTTGTTCATCTTCCTGGTGGTTGGTCTTGTAGCCTAGTTTCATCAGACCACGGAGATATTCGATCTCTTCACAATTTTTCTAAGCTTGACGGATGCGATCTGTGAGATCATACTATATGCGGAGCTCATTCAACAAGCCATGCGGTAGTATCTCAAGTTGGAATTCATCAATCTCTTCCTTGAGTTCTGGTGGTATGGATTCTGTGATCATAGTGTGACAGTAACTCTTACGACTGAGAGTATCGGCGACTACATTAGCTTTTCCTGGATGATAGTGAATTTCTAGGTCATAATCCTTGATCAACTCTAGACATCGGCGTTGTCTCATATTCAGATCTTCTTGAGTGAAAAAGTACTTCAAGCTCTTGTGATCAGTGTAGATATCACACTTGTTCCCTATCAAGTAGTGCCTCCAGATCTTCAAGGCATGCACAACTGCTGCTAACTCAAGATCATGAGTAGGGTAACGGTTCTCGTGTTCTTTCAACTATCGAGAAGCATAAGCTATCACTCTTCCACCTTGCATCAATACACAACCAAGTCCTTGACGGGATGCATCACAATAGACCACGAAATCTTTGTTGATATCAGGCAATGCTAGCACAGGAGTTGTGGTAAGCTTCTGTTTCAATTCCTAGAAGCTTCTCTCGCATTCGGGCGTCCATTCAAACTCCTTAGTCTTCTTCAGAATGTTGGTCATCGGACGGGCTATCTTGGAAAAGTTCTCGATGAATCGGTGATAATATCCAGCCAATCCCAAGAAACTTCTGACTTCTATCACATTATGGGGTTGTTCCCATTCTTTCACAGCCTCAATCTTAGCTGGGTCAACTGCAACACCTTCAGCTGATAGTACATGGCCTAGGAAGGAAACTTCCTATAGCCAAAACTCACATTTGCTGAACTTTGCTTTGAGCTGATGTTGGGCTAGTTTCTCAAGTATAGTTCTCAGATGATGTTCGTGTTCTTTGGTGGTGGGTGAATAAACAAGGATGTCATCAATGAATACTACCACGAACTTATCTAGATCATCCATGAAAACCTTATTCATCATGTTCATGAAGTATGCGGGAGCATTCGTGAGTCCAAAGGACACCATGGTGAACTCAAACTGCCCATACCTAGTCACAAAAGCTGTCTTCGGGATGTCACTCTCTCGAATCTTCATCTGATGATAGCCAGATCTGAGATCAATCTTGGAGAAATACTTGGCACCTCGAAGCTGATCAAGTAAATCATCGATCCTTGGCAGGGGGTACTTGTTCTTGATGGTGACTGCGTTCAAGTTCCGGTAATCAATGCACATTCTCATCGAGCCATCCTTCTTCTTAACAAACAAAACAGGGGATCCCCAGGGTGAAGCACTGGGTCTGATATATCCCTTCGAAATGAGTTCATCAAGCTATTTCTTGAGCTTGGCCAGTTCATCAACTGACATGCGGTAGGGTCTCTTAGCAATGGGTCCTGTTCCCGACAAAAGATTAATGATGAACTCTACATCACGGTCTAGTGGCATACCCGGTAATTCTTCAGGGAATACATCGGGATAGTCTCTAACCACAGGCACATCATGAACTGTCTTCTCCTCTTTTTGTGATTCTAAACTTGCTTTAAGGGCACATAGGATAGAGGTGGACTTTCTAGACTGGGGTTCACATCTAATGACTTGGCCTGATGGGTGGGTCACTTGGACGTATCTAGGTGAACATGATATGATGCCTCGGTGAATGGTTAACCAATCCATGCCAAAGATGACATCTAGGTTAGTGGAAGGTAACAGGGTTAGGTCAGCTTTAAAGGTAAGACCCTCAATGGTAAGACTCACTCCCTTACAGATGTGGGTGCATTTTAGGTCTCCTAAAGGTGAGCTGGTGATGATAGGCTTTCCACGTGGGGTTGCAGGCAGGTCATGCTCTCATGCAAACTTGGATGATATGTAAGAACAAGTTGCTCTAGAGTCAAATAGAACTGATGCAGCATTGCCATTAACTAAAAACATACAGTACACAACGTCAGGGGCAGCCTGTGCTTCCTCAGTGTCTATATGGTTGAGACGTCCACGGGGTAGCAGATCCCTTGAACCGAGACTTCGAGCAAATTGAGTTACGAGGGCATTCAATGACTTTGTGACCCGTTGGCCACCTGGCGAAGCGGTGAAAGGCGCACCACTTTGTAGGGGGTTGGCGCGAGTGCCTTCCAGTTTCTAGTGCCTGGTGCGGAGTGGTTCTATGCTGGGCATTCATTCACAGAGCGGGAACGGTTGAAACGGTCCTGAGTGTTGCGGTCCTGAGCATAACGGTCCCAGGTGTAATGATCCAGAGTAGGGCGGGAGTATTTGGTGGTGTAGCCTACACTACCCCTACTCGATCCAGGGTTGTCATCCCTGTTGTGGCATGAGCGTTCCCTGGAGGGTGCATCTCTGTGGAACCTCTTGTGACCACAGCCACGGAAGGACTCCTTAGGCTTACGCTTCCTCTCCCTGTACTCCTCTCCAGCTTCAGCACGGTCTTTCTCGATCTGGATGCAGCGATCCACCAGAGCACGCAGTGTGCTACTCTCAATACCGCCAAACTTCAGCTTGATGTGCGGGTTAAGTCCCTTGCAGTAATAGTACAACTTCTCCTTCTCAGAGTTCACAACATAGGATGGTGCATAGCATAGAAGGTTGGTGAAATGAGTAGTGTACTCAGTCACCTTGTCCTTTCCCATCTTGATGTTGCGGAACTCCTTGGCTTTGGCCTCCATGATACCCTTGGGAATGTGATACTCAGTGAATGCTTCGACGAACTCATCTCACGAGATATTGGCAGGGTCCTCATGGGAATCACTAAAACTATCCCACCAGGCGTGTGCTGCACCTGTGAGCTGGTGTGTGGCAGCTCCAACACACTCATCATCGGTCAAAGTGGTGAGGTCAAGCTTCTTCTCCATCTCCTTGAGCCAGTCATCGGCCACAAGCGGGTCAGGGTCGGTGCCATCATAGGTAGGTGGCCTTAGCTTCAGAAATCCTTCCAGCTTCCTTTGGAAGTCATTCTGTTGACCTCCCTAGCGACGGTTTGCTCCATCAACAAGGGCTGCAAGAAGCTAGGTCTGATGCGCCATCACTTCTACCAAGTTTGGTGGTGGTGGTGGCAGAATGTTCTCCTCAGCAGGCGGCTGGGTATTCTCTAGGTTGAAGGGTATCCCTCCATGTCCACGGCCACGGCCACGGCCATGGTTGTTGTCACCACGCCCCCCATTTGGTTCGACTGGTTTGGGGATGGGCACACGTCCACGGTTCATTAGGCGAGTAGATTGGCGGTTCGGCATCTGCAACAAGGATCATAGGAAATTTAGTGCTTGTGCCATAAGTGCTTATAATTCAATATGGTTACATGATTTTGACAATTTAAAGAAAAACATTTATACTATCCAACACTCATTACAAAGAAGCAATAAGATCCATAAGATGCAATAAGATCCAAAACATTCATTACATGGGTTTTATTACATAGCATCATCTCCAGTAGCTACACTTGAAGACGTGCGAGAATCGTACTACGCATAATGTCTCATAATACATCTCATAAGGGGTACATCATGGGGTACAACTTATGGAAGCCACTAACATGACTCATGACCACGCAGGGCCATCTACTCTAACTCGTACACCGCAGCTGGGATACGACTGTTCTCGATCTCGATCTCCTCATCAGACTTGTGAAGCCGGGACACGTACTTCAAGGCCTCGGCGAGCTCCTCAATAGGCTTGGCTACAGGTAGGGTAGGGTAGGCGTCTAGGTTGAGGCGAGTCGGGGCTAACTCAAACTCCTCTGTCTTAGGCTTTGTCTTGCTGCGAATCTCCTTGGGTAGCTGATCCCACATACCCTTCATCTCCCTGAGGCGCTTCTTGTCAGACTTCTGCTAAGCCTACCAGGTCCGCTCACACTTATCCTGTAGGTACTCGTTCTGCCTGAGTGCCTCGATCAGGTGACCCTGGTTGCGAATGGCCTTTTTCCTGAACTCTTCTAGCTCCTGGGTCATGGTCTTGTTCCGAGATTGGATTTTCAGCATATCAATCCCCTTGGACCTCTCTCTGTCTCCTCTGCGGTTGAACTCGGCCTTCTTGTCGTCCAACTCTCCCTGCAACTCCAAGACCTTGCTGTCGAGGTAGCAGTTCCTGTTGCCTAGGTCGGCTGCTTTGTCCTGTAAGTCAGCGACCTCGGCTCTGTGGACTTCTTCACGACGGTTGAGCTCGTCCTGTAGCTTGGCAACTGTCTCGAGCAGACTAGCTCGCTCCTGTGCTCCCTACGAGTCTCGCTCCTAGTACTCCCACAGAAGGGCCCGGTCCTAACGTCTCTTCTGCTCAAGCTGGGTCACGTACCTATCCTGCTCTAGTAGGTGGATAGCTGAGACGCGAAGGCATCTATCCTCCTCTGCAAAGATAACTCTGCCGGCTGCAAAACTCTGCTCACTAGGGGTGAGGCTGAGGTCGAGGGCCTAGGGAAGTAGATGGAACTCTATCGTCTTCAGGTGCTCGTAGTGGTCCCTCATCACTCTATGAAGTGCCTTGTGTGAGACAGCTCGCAGTCCCTCCTCATCTGTGTCCTCTATAGTCAACTCAGTGAAAGCTGGGACAGAAGGTAAGGTAGTGCTAGCTAGGAACTCGACCGAGGTGACAACCGGTCCTTCGATTCCTCCTTCCTGAGCTGACTTCCTGGAACATGTGACCTTGACAAGCTCGTCAGGGACTCCTACCGTGACGAGAACTCGGCAGAGGGTCTGTGCAAAACCCCCGAGCTCACGTAGGTCAAAGGTAAGCTTGGTGTGGTCCAGAGGTAGCAGTCCTAGAGGCGGCCATTCGACGTTCGTTGCCATCTGCATGTTTTAAGGAAACAGGTGTTAGCAGGTCAATTAATAGATAAGCCTTGCATAAAAGTAAATGCAGGGTCGGTATATAACCGAAAGAAGGGCTGTTCATGTCCTATTCTATCGTCCATTTCTGAGGGTTTCGTCCTAGGGTCATGTATGGCTCTGATACCAATTGAAGCGACCTGATTTCTGCGAAGGGAAATCCACAGAGTCGAAGTGTAATAAGACCGTTGTAGATCATATTACCCAAATTCCAGTCAAATATCACATCCATACAATGATAACATCAGAGTACAAATAGTGCGTAATTACATAAATTATTACATCGCCGCATTGGCGGAATCAAAAGTAGCATTCATTCAGAACAGCTTGAAGATAAGATCGCCAAACTTGAGCGTAAAAATGAACCCCTCAACCGTCAAACTCCTCGGAGCTATACTCCTCAGCGAAACCTGTGTGCCAAAATTTATCAGTACGATTTGTACTGGCCACTCCCACCCTATGAGCATTGCTTTGTGGAAATTGGATGCAAGTTGGATATAATCAAAAGGAACCTATAAGGCTGGGGTTTCCTATGTATTAGCATATCAAGTACATAATAATAGTTGGTCATGTTTTAACACCATTCCCACACCCATTCCACCCCATTTCCATTCTGGAGCCAGGTTTTGATCCTAGGATCGATATACCACCTTCTCCACACCATCACCATACCATCGCTCAGTCGACAGGCCAACTCCCTCTCGGCACTGTCTCAAGGCCCGTAGCCCCTGGCTATGTCCGAACACTCACTCCTAGGGGGAGAAGAGAAGGACTCATCTCACTATCCAGTTTAAACGAAACCTAGGAAAGGTCCATAGCCGACAAGTCGGCATATGCATCGATCGATCAACCATACACTCTACATAGGTTTTACATAACCACAAGATCTGCCTTCCTCATTGACCGTCGTCAACTGGGCTGATTCCGGCCGCTTGCTAGCCTAGGATAATGCCACTCTACCATTCACCCCTGGTACACCCCAAGTCTAGTCTGGGGTGGCTGAAACTTTGAGTCATGAGCCAGGTCCACAAGGTCTCCATGAAGTCTCGGAAGGGTGTGGGGAAAATCCTCCGCGCCCCGTACCTCCCTCACACTGTCCGCTATCAAACTAGCAGTAGTGGTAATATCCTACCAAGTAGTCCGGCCGTCACGCACCATATAGGGCGAGTGGTACGTAAGGCTTCCCGGTGAATCTGAGTACTAGTAAGTCCTTAGGGATGACCAAGCCAGAATGCCTTCATCAGGGTTTCCATTTACCGTCCACCACAGCACCTCCACCCTTGGCTCCTCCCATCACAAGTTCACACCTAGGGCCACCTCATATACCATTTACCCACCACAGGTATCCATTCCAGGGGTGCCCAGGTAGCATCCCATGGCAAGACTTGCCCTAGGCTCGTCGTATACTCCAACTTGGTCGACACAACCCTCACCCTCCATGCACCCAAGTCACACACGTAGCACTCTCCCCATAGTCCAGATAACACCAGTTTCCACCACGCATCATTGTAGTGCAAGCGTAGTAGAAGTAATAAGCAATGAAATATAGTAGCAAGCGTGTGACTAGCCTAACAGCAAGGTGAGCAGGGGTAAGGTTGCATCAAGGTAAAGGCCATCAAGAAAGCATACTACCATGCAAGTCCTATCATAGTGTGATCATAACAATAAAGTAAAGCACTAGCATTTCTATTTTAGCCATGCGTAATAGGTGCTACGAGATTGGGTGGGATGTGGCACCTTCAGTGTAGTCATCTCCGTACTGCTCATGGTACTCACGATCCTCATCCGTTTGGTTCTCCTCCGAGTCTGCAACAATCGCATTATAGTCGCGTTAGCGACGTTTATAGAATAGCACAAAGAAGCAATGAAAATTCAAAAGATCCAAATGCACTCAAACATTGGTTCATTGCGTAGAGCTTGATTTTAGATGAATTTTGGTTCTGGTTTCGTATTTTTCTGAGGTCATATGAATTAGTTATGAATTTCCGAATTTTAAATCATTTTTGAAAATGGAAAAGGCTGAATTAATCCTGGGCTGACACGTGTCACACTGTGTCTGGTCCACGTGGCGTGCTGACATCAGCATGATGTCAGCATGACGTCATCATCTCGGCTCCGAGCTGACAAGTGGGTGTTGACACAAAATGTGACGCACTGTGCCGCACACACAGCAAGCCGAAAAGCGTAGCTTCAATCGGGTGCCCGGGTGCTTCGTGATCCGGAACGTGCGGTCGGTTTGACTGAAAAGAAACCGACAAGGGATAAAAGCGAGTTAAATGTCAAACCGGAACATGTCGGGTAAGACCGTATAGTTCCGTATATATACGCCCTGAAGCCACTTACAACGACATACGACTATAGGAAGTCATGCGCCAACAAGTTTATAAATCATTCGGCTAATCGTAGGATGGACATACGTAAAGATCTGATTGCCGAATGCATATGCATGGGAAGACATGTTTGAACAAGTGAAATTGATTATGCGTTAATGCATATCCAAGCTCAGCAATCCAATCCAGTAAGTTGGGGTCCATGAAGAAGGAACGTGTAGATAAACACGATTAAGCCAATCTAAAACTCAAATGCGCTCGCCAGAGACGACACCTAGTTTCGTCAAAAACTTAAACGTGATTAACATACATGAACCCACAACATGTGACAATCTAGATTAAAATAATTCAGCCATTACGAGCATGTTATCTATTTGCAAAGGTATTATGAAAGTAATGATCATTGAAGCTCGAATAAAACCATAGAAGAGGGCCAATAATATCAATCTAGATTGGGCAAAAGTGTGCTACAAATATATAAAATATTTAAAACATGCAACACAGGATAACTTGATGAATCTATTTAGATTTTGCCGTAATCTAATAGAGCCGATAACCATCTTGCTTCCACTAAGCATATTGAGCAAACGCGCCGCATTTGCGGTATCTACTCATAAACAAAGTATAAGCAAAGACTTCTTGATTGTCAAGCAAAGATCCGCCGCATACGATCATTGAAAACAAACAAGACTACTTGCATCACGTCTAAATCCACCGCATGATACTAAACATGATAACAAGGTTGTCGGAACTTACGGAGGTCGACGGATCGATGACTCCTCTCGAAGAACTCGGCGACCACGACAAAAGGACTCGAAAGTTGGCACGGGGCGGTTGTATTGATTTGGTTGTGAACGCCTATTACAATGGTCGAGGGTCAATATTTATACCCTAGACGAAACACGAGTCCTAAAGACTACGATTTACAAAGGAACTCTTTAAATAAACTTGGAAACTACGATTCCTTGCCCCAAACTCTCGAGTCCTTTATTATTACAACTTTCATCTTCTCGATCGGCTTTGCTTGCCATCTTCTCGCTTTCCCGAATGGAGTCACCGCCTTCGAATAACCGACCGCACAAGCATTTAGCCGACCGCGTGCGTTATTTGCCGAACACTCTTCTTCCTGCATGTGGGTCCACCTGTCATCTTCCAGAATTGACCAAAATCCAGTGTTAACACATGCCCCCTCAATTTCGGGATAAAAGTTGTTTTATTCTGAAATTGACCACAAGCTCTTTCATCCTCCTAGGTCATCACCGTTCAAAACCGCGCAGACACGCCCAAAATTTCAATCTTTCAGTAGTAACTTGAACCTCCTCTAAATCTTCAATGGCGACCCAGGATGAAATCCCAGAGGTATACTTTATTTCTATTCGGCAACTTCATCCCATCCTTCCGCTCCTCTTTTGACTTATTCCCCTCTGATTTCAATCATCTTCTAAAGGAGTACAAGAGCCAGATTTTGATCCCTTACGCTGCCAACCCCGACTCCTTTTCTTGGCCCAATGGGAAACCCCGACCTTTACGAAATCATTGAGAAGGAAACTCAAAGAATTCCTTTCAAGTCCGGAATTACCTCACCAAACCGATGGCCAAACACGTTCAAGAATTGGCCATTCCCCCAATCACCGGATGGCGAATCGGTACAGAGAATGTTGGAGAAGAGCAGACCCTTTCGGGACGGTCGGGACATCAGTCATTGTCTAGAGTTATCTTTAGCGAGACACCCGAATGATTCCTTCTTCGATAGCAGCTTCTCATTTTTGGTCCGACGCTACCAATGCCTTTATCTTCGGCCATGGTATTATGACCATCACTCTAGCCGACGATATACATGATGACCGGTTTGAATGTGTCATTGCCAAGATATCCTTATAAGTACAAGAGCAAGAGTAATCAAAGAGCCGTTAGTTACGGATGTGGATGGGTCAAACATATTCGAATTACATGAATGCATCTGGCGCCGTCTCTCGACAAAGAGTTGAAAGCTTTCATGAATATGTGGCTATGCTTGATTCATTTTTGTGGAAAATCCAATGAACCAACCCTGAATCACATGGTAATGGTCTGAGACTTAGCTGCAGCACCCAGATCCCATTAGGCAAATATCTTTTAGGGTCTCGCTTATCATATGATGCATCGATCACCCTTCGATGTGCCAAGGTGGAGAAATTTCTTGTGTGAACGGCCCCGGTGGCTAATTCAAATGTGGCTCCAACTATATATGCATCAGATAACCCCAGTGAGCCTCTTCAACCTAAGCTTCCCCTCGCTTAACTATGTCAAGGCAAAGACAAAGAAAGGTTAAAGCTTGTCGACTTATGGGGAAGCAAAGGCGGATCTATAAGCATTGATATAGACATTGGTCACCTCTTCAAGCTATTTTTCAAAGGATTCGACAATGTGCTCTGGTTTCCTTACGAGGAAAATGAAGATCGACTTTGCCACTCGCAAGTTTAGCTATGAAATTGGTTGTTCAGGCCAAGAATCCACAGAGATTTTCAACTCCTTTATCAAACCTTGCACTTTGCCGCCGAATTTCATCATGGGAGATTAGTACAATCCACCTATGAGTTCTATTATCCCAACATGGTAGCCAGACAATTAGGATGCGCCAACCTTTAAAATTCCTCTTCTCAACAATCATAAAATCAAGGAAGCAATAACGTAGGAATGGAAGCCAAGAAGGTCTTTGAATTAGGATGGGAATTACCAATATATGAACCATCTCCATTTGGGCTAATAGATGCTGCTCATCCCCTCTTTGTCTCTTGGTGGCAAGAATGGCATGCTCATATCTTCAATATAGCAGTTCATTCTTTATGCAAAAACTTGCAACCCGATTTTGCTTCTGACAGTGAGGTAATTTCATTATGCCCATCATTTCTTATTCTTGAATCCACTTCTTATTTTAACATCTGGTTATGCACAGGATCTTGAGTTTACTTCCCCTGCCAAAGCAATTCAGTACTATCCGGCTGGTCCCAAACCTGCTCTGGGGTTTGATGCTCCAAACTTAAAGGAATTCATGAAAACTTCTGCAACTTTGGATTCAGCACCTCTAAAGGCACTCATAAGAACTCCTGTTACTTCAGCTGCTGCATCTTCCAGAGGAAAAAGCAAAAGGAAAACACCTGAAAGTTTTCTCTTACCCAAGAAACCAAGGACCAAGAAAGCCAGATTATCCCTTAAGGCATGAACCTTCTGTTTTCTTATCAGGTCAACCATTTCATTTGGCAGTAAGCCTGACTATCTCTACATTCATTCCTTCCACTGCAGCCACAAGTCGAAATTCCCATACCGGGTAATACCTCAGCGCCTGTAGAACCAACCCCTGAAGTCTCTACTGAAGATGAAGAAATTCATGATAGCGAAATTTCAGAGACCCATGAAGCTGAAGGTTCAAAGGCTCATAAACCTGATGAGACTATAGGTAACATTGCTCAACCAATTCTCCTCTCCTTTCTCTTTAACAACATCTATCTCTTATGCTCATTATCACTTACTTTACTGAAAATAGATGAGATCTTAGATGAACTGGCAAGGGAAACTTCTCCTGATCAATCTCCAGATCCGTCTCCTCTGAACCTTCAATCAAGTCCTCCAGCAAGCCAGGGTATAACTCATCCTGATGACCAATCAGCCCAACAGGTAACGCCTTGTCTCATACTATATTTTTAGCAAAATTACCCAATCGGCTAACACCTTCTTTCTTTCTTTTTGTTTAGAAGAACATCACTAAACTGACCACCAGTTACTCCTTCTCTATTGAGGACTACATTATTGAGAAAGGTGAAGAGATCACTTCTCATCAAACTTTGTCACTGGAGAATCAGGCTCGGCTAAAAGAAGTGATTATTCTACTGAATAAGGATACCATTAGTCTGGTTCAGAATGCAGACCAGATAAAAGACCTCCTTGAACTCATTGATCAAGATATCCCTTCTGCTCTCAAAGCTCCCCTAGAATCTGCAGCCCATCTTGATGATCACTTTGCTATGGTGAAAAGGGCAACCAAGAACATATCTTCGAGGGCCGCTCTGCAGAAGGATAGATCTTTGAAAAAAACTGGAGATTAAAGATCTTCACTCTCATATCCGACTACGAGAAATTCTTTAGCAACCTTGGAGCTCTGAATCGAGATCCATGGAGGATGAAAAATCGACTTGAAGCTCAACTAGCCGAACCAATGCCAAAATTCAGTCTCACAGGGCCCATATAACCAATCTGCCGAAGAACATAGAAGCAACTTCACTAAAAATAGCTTCGACCATCAAAGAAGACCAGCAGATCAAAAACAAGTTATCCAGTATCCGAGTTCTGAAGATGAAGATCACAAAGTGCTAGATAATGTTAGCCGAATCAGGACCGAGGCCATAGAAGCGATCAATCATCTTCTGAACCAGTAGACATTAGGCTTGTAATAAACTTTAAGTGTGATACCCTTTTTCCTTGATTAAACAACTTTATGTCCACTTATTTTCATCCGTTCGGAAAAAAGCAATCGGCCATCTTCCCTTAAATTACTCGATTAGAATGTAGCCGATTGTCTCCATTCTTCCGATAACCGAACGAATCCAATCCAAACACTGTGAGGGTATAGCCGAACAACGTTGGCTCAATAAATCATGGAGATATTTCAAGCGACGTTCGACTTAACTTCGAGACTGGCCCATCCGATAACGGTCCATCAAAAGGGAAAAACCTACTCGCCGTTCGATTCTCGTCCCACAACCCCGTGGAATTCGCCACGATCTTTACGCTTCGCTTATAAATAGCCCCTCCCATTGGCCTTCATCACTATCTTTGCCTCGGCGTTCTCACATCCGTCTCTTCCACTTCCTTCGTCTGCGATTCATTCTAGAAAGAAACCTAACCTCCGTCAAAGCAAATGACGAACAATGGCAACCGTGGCAAGCGTCCCGCCGACGGAGAGGTGAAGGAAGCAGAGCATCATATGCGGCCGGTCAAGCCGAATGGGAGGATCAATGAAACAATTCTCACGACGCCATCACCGGGTTTGATATCTTCATTTAATTTTATCATCCTGACTTCCTTTGCTTGCCGACTCATTTTTTCTTTCATGCCCAGCTCTTTCCGCGGAAAATGACCGCTTGAAGACGGCGGCGAACAAGATTGCCGACAAGGTGAATGCTCAGGGGGAGACATCCGAGGCACGCCTTGAGTCTTGTGACGGCCGCATTGATCGAGCCGTTACCCAAGGTGTGCACCTCGGCGCTTCTCTCAAGTGGCGGCAATGACCTCCCAAACCAACGAGGACTACTCCTCCCAGCCAGTTGGCTTTGTTGGAGGACGCCTTGAGACGAAGTCGGCGACACATCGAGAGCGCGTCGGAGGCCTCTGACGATCATCCTGCTGCCCTTGCCGAAATCACAAACCCTCAATCCGTCCTCAATAAGTTATTTGAGGAGTAGTTTGTATTAGGACGAACTTTTATAAATAATCTCATCCTTTGGAATGATATTTACTTCTTTGATTCTTTTCGGTAAAATCCCACTTGCGATTATCAGAAAAATGCCGAAAACAACCCAGTTTTGGATAAACATTCTTGTGCTAGAGGCGATGCAAACTGCATCGGCTATTTTGTGCTAAAGGCGATATAGACGATATCGGCTATTTCCAATCTCGTATCTGATTTTTAGGCTAAAGGCGATATGAACAATATCGGCTATTTTTAGTCATGTATCCAATCTTCTAGGCCAAAGACGATTTTTCCTTCTGTCGGTTTTTCTGATCTATATTTACGAACCAACCTCAACACTGGGGTAGTATTTCTTAAGAAATCTTCCATTAATAGCTCTGGTAAACTCTTCTCCGAATAAAGTCTTTAATATGTATGCATTGCCAGGCACACATTCTACAATTCGGAAAGGACCTTCCCAATTTGGAGACCATTTGCCGAACGCTCTATCTTTTGTCCCAACTGGCAATACAGTTTTCCAAACCAAATCTCCTTCTGCGAATTGTTTCAGCCTAACCTTTTTGTTATAATACCTGGCAACGCGTATTTTATTTTTCTCAATATTTTCCAATGCCTTGAGACGAATCAAATGTAAATCTTCCAATTCATCCATCATCAGACTCTTATAATCTTCTTTTGCCAATTCTTTCTGTAACACAATTCGCCTTGAATCTAACCGTAACTCCATGGTAGTAAAGATGATGCCCATAAACCAGTTCATAGGGAGACGTTTGAGTGGATCCATGACAAGCCATTCGGTAAGCCCACAGTGCTTCATTAAGAACCAAGTGCCATTTCCTTGGTTTTTCATCAATCTTCTTCTGGATAATTTTAATCATAATCTTATTTGATGCTTCTGCCTGACCATTAGCTTGTGCATAATAAGGAGAAGAATTATATAACTTAATCCCCATACTTTTGGCAAAGTCACAAAATTCTGAAGAAGTAAATTGAGTCCCCTGATCAGTTGTTATAGTCTGAGGAATCCCAAATCTGTGAACTATATGTTCCTTAACAAAACTGATCATATTTTCTGACGTTACTTTCTTCAAAGGGATAGCCTCAACCCACTTGGTGAAATAATCCGTGGCCAAAAGTACAAATTTGTGTCCCTTACTAGAAGGAGGATTGATCTGACCAATTAAATCTATACCCCATCCTCTGAACGGCCAAGGCTTGATTATAGGATTCATAGCATACGCTGGAACTTTTGAATATTGCCAATTTCGACGACAATTGTGACACCCTTTGTAATATTCAAAACAATCTTCCAACATAGTTGGCCAAAATAACCAGTTCTCCTAATTATCCACTTCATCCGATAAGTCAATGATGTGCACCACACAACCCTTCGTGAACCTCATACATCACTTTCTTGGCCTCTTCCCGACTCAAGCATTTGAGCAATACTCCATCAATGGACTTGTAATATAACCGATCATCAAGAAACACAAACTTGAGAGCTTTGTACCTAAGTTTTCGAAACCCTTTGAGATGGATTTTTCGGATAATTGGTAACTTCAGATTCTCAATCACCATCTCTTTGGATCAGTATTTAAAACATCTTCCTCTATAGTAAAAACTTCCCGATTCTCTCGATATCCAGAAGCAGCTTGAGCTAACTTATTTGCTTCTTCATTGTACTCTCTAGGGATATGATGCAAGGTTACTATCAGAAAATTCTTCAAAAGTTCTCTACACTCCTCATAATATTCTCTTAACACATTATTCTTGCATTCATACTGACCATTCAGTTGATTAATCACCAACTCAGAATCCCCAAAGATTTCAACAGCAACGGCCTTTACTTCTATAAGAAGCTGAAGCCCTCTAAGCAATGCTTCATACTCTGCTTGATTGTTAGTAACATGAAATTCAATAGGGACTGCATACTCAAAAGCTTTTCCTTGTGGGGAAATCAAAAGAATACCAGCACCACCACCTTTGTTGCAAGATGATCCATCGAAGAACAAGGCCCAAGGCACAATGTTTATCGCCTCAACAGAAAGATCCCGATGTTGGGTAATAAAATCAGCAATAATTTGACCCTTTACCGCCTTTGCCGATTCATACCTTAAATTAAATTCTGACAATGCTAAAATCCATTTGCCAATTCTTCCATTCAAAATTGGCATTGATAACATATGTTTGATTACATCAAAACTAGAAACCACCACGCATTCGGAATTCAACAAATAGTGCCGTGATTTGGTACAGGAGTAATATACACACAAGCAAAGTTTCTCTGAGCCGAATACCTTTGTTTCCGGGTCTAACAGCTTTTCGGCTAAAATAAGCTATGACTCTTTCTTTTCCTTCAAACTCTTGCATAAGGGCCGATCCTATCGTTAGGCTATCGGCCGCCACATACAACTTAAAAGGCTTTTCAAGTTGTGGAGGTACCAGCACAGGTGGTGCTTTCATATATTGTTTGATCTCATCAAAAGCCTTTTGTTGTATGTCACCCCATACAAATTTTGATCTTTCTTGAGCTTCAATAAAGGGAAAAGGGTAAAACTCTTTCTGATAAATTGGATATGAATCTTCTTACAAAGTTAATTTTGCCTAACAATGATTGCAATTCTGTGAGATTAGTTGGCGGCACAACTTTGTCTATTGCTTCCATGCTCTTTTTCCCAACTTCAATTCCTCCTTTATGAACTAAAAATCCCAAAAACTCACCAGCCGAAACTCCAAAGGCACATTTGTTTGGATTCATCTTCAATCCATGCTTTCTTGTGCACTCCAGAGTCTTTCTTAAATCGGCTAAATGTCTTTCATGATTTCTAGACTTGACTACTACATCATCGATGTAGATTTCTACAATCTTGCCGATCAACTCGTGAAAAATATAATTCATAGCTCTCTGATAAGTTGCACCAGCATTCTTTAACCCAAACGTCATGACTATCCATTCGAACAAACCAATATGACCAGGACATCTGAAAGCTGTTTTCGAAATATCTTCTATTGCCATAAAAATTTGGTTATAGCCAGCATTACCATCCATAAAACTAATGACTTCATAACCTGCTGCCGCATCTACCAGTAAATCGGCAACTGGCATTGGGTAACCATCCATGGGAGTAGCCTTATTAAGATTTCTAAAATCTATGCAAACTCTCATTTTTCCATTTTTCTTATATACCGGTACTATATTTGAAATCCACTCTGCATACTTGCATGGCCGAATAAAGTTTGCTTCTATTAACCTTTCAACCTCCTTCTTCACATCGGCCAATACCTCCTCTTTGTATATCTTCCTTGGAGGTTGTTTATAAGGACGAAACCCGTGTTTTAATGGGTAATCGATGCTCAACAATGGAACGATCCAATCCGAGCATTTCCGTAATCCCAAGCAAAACAGCCTTTTAAACTCTTTCAACAAATCTATCAACTTTGACTTATATTCGGGTCTAACTTTGCACTAATATACATCGGCCTTGGCTTAGAACCATCACCAACATTGATTTCCTCCAACTTATCAAATGACATAAAACCACGCCCCAACTTTCCTTTGTTGCCATCGACGGGATTTCCCATTAAAATTGCTATGAGAGCCGATTTGCTTGGATCGGCTATTGGCTTCGCTAAAAACATTTACGGGACCTTCTTTCCACACTTTTCCGAGAAACAATCGACGCCCTCATATTCCCAATAGGTAGATTCCGTGGCAAAGAACACTTACCGAATTATCAAGCATGTACAACTTCAACATCATCTCCAATCCATTGAATGAGAATTTGATGCATAGTTGAAGGAATGCAACAATTAGCATGGATCCAATCTCTGCCCAAGAGTAGACTATATGCCCCCTTGCCATCAATGACAAAAAAGGTAGTAATCGAGTTTTTGACCCAATAGTCAAGTCGACATGGATAGCACCTCGGGTATCGGAAGGATTGCCAACAAAATCCCTAAGCACCATGTCCGGTTTTCAGTAATTCTTCATTAGTCATCCCAAGTTTCCTGAAGGTAGTATAAGGCATGATATTGATAGCAGCCCCTCCATCGACAAACATCTTAGTTAAAGGCTTGCCATTGACATATCCCTTTAAATAGAGTGGCCTCAAGTGACGATTCTTGATTGGTTTATCAAAAACAGCCTGCTGTGTTAATACAAGCTGAGCCATCAAATCCTGACATTCACTTTCATCAAAATCAGAGTACACCTCTTCTTGGAAATCTTGGCTTTCGGGAGCTATAAACTCTGATGGGAGGAAGAAAGCCATGCAAGCATTAGCCGAAGGACCACATCCATCAGGCTTCTTTTTAGGACGCCAAATTTGCTTTGTTTCGGCAACTTCTTGTTCCAACTCCCTATTCCTCAATCGTTGTACTCTTCTTTTCTGGCTTTTCCTTAGGCCTGGAGGACACCACTGTCCTTTTTGCCATACGTATTTACAAAAGTCAGCTTCTTCATTATGCACTCTATCATGAATCCAACCTGAACCTGCAACTCTTTTCCTTTGCTGATTCTCAAAGCCACCTATTTTTAGCGCCCGATCATCTTCGAGAATCTTCGCTCCAAGTCTTTCATAGACGGGACGGCGGTTGACTCGAGATTGCCTATACTCGGAGTACTGAGCACTACACTCCGGACAATTATTTCTTGCAGGCAACCTCAAACCTTCATTCCAACAATGCCTAAAGAACGAACAACCCCAATGAGACTGCTCCTGTTCTGTCATGTATTCTTCTTGCTCCCTTTGGTATACTTCTTCCTCATACCTCCGGCATTCTTCCATAAACCATTGTTTCTTACAGTATTCCTTCTCTTGTTCTCTCTGCCACTTGTTTAGCAAAATACGTGATGTAACTCTGGATTTGGAAGTTTGACCTTTCTCGGTTCGGCTATTCTGAAACCGAACTCGATGCTGCAGCTCTCTACTGGTGATTTGCCGATCCGGGTCAACAGCACCACTCTCCTTTGCTCTATCAGAAGTCAACACTTTCACCTTGCCTTTACCTTTGAGATCATTGGCAGATACCACATTCACAGAGAAAGAAATCATATTTTGTGGAAAAGGCTGATCATCAATTTTCATCTTGCCATCAAACCTCAAATGTCCCTCTTGGATAGCTTTCTGGATTCGCATTCTGAACACTCGGCAATCATTAATAGAATGAGAATTAGTGTTATGAAAGCCACAATATTTTTTGTCTTTCACTCCTTCAGGACGTAACATAGGATGTCCTTCTGGTAACTTGATGCGTCCTTCCTTTATCAACAATGCAAAAAGTCATGCCTTGCTTTAGTAACATCAAAATCATAGGTTCCCTTTTGTTGTTTCAACCAGCGTTGACTAACTTGAGTGGGTTCCTTGTCCCAATTTAACTCAGCTGCAGCTATCTCATCTTCATCAATATACTCAGTCGCTTCATCCAGAAAGCCCTGATACACCTCATTAGTGGCATTGTTCTTCTGAAAGCGATTATCTCTCCTGAATCCTTGGGCTTGATTACTCATAGCTGCTAAACGCTGTGCAAGTTGACCAAGATCATCAAACTCTAAACCGAACAACTTCTCCCTGATATTCGGCAACATTCCTACTATAGCAATTCCGGTGTAGTTGATCATCTGGTAAATTTAGAGAATAACACATATTCTTGGTCTCCCTAAATCTGAAGATACTCCAATGGTGTTTCATTTGTTCTCATCCTCGCACTCATGAGATCAACCAATTTCTTCTCATTGGTACCCGTGATAGAAATATGAATGAAACTTACGCTCTAGTTCTACCCACGTACCAATGGAATGAGCTGGTAGAGACGTGAACCATGTGAAAGCCGGTCCTGTAAGAGACAAAGGAAAATATCGAATCCTCCATGCTTCATCCGAGGCGACTTCTCCAAGCTGCATTAAGTACCGATCGATGTGCTCTATGGTACTAGTATCATCTTGACCGAAAAACTTGGTCAAATCTGTTGGAGGCTTCACCCTTGGAGGCAAAGCCACTCTGTTGTACCATTCTGATAAGGAGATTTGTATGAATAGGATTGATTCTTTGGCTTCAAGCCGAACTGATTTTGCATCATATCGACCATCCTGCATCAAAACATCAATACCGGATCCCGTTTCCTTGTACTTGCACTCCGTAAGGCAATCCTGAAATACTTCTATACCACAGGTTTGGCACAACATTGATAGCACTCAGAATCAGAAATTCTTGATATCCATCTCCATACATATTCTTCTCAGAATCTATTTGATGCCGGAGAAACTCTATAAGTCGAAAGTGGCACTTCTCCTGTGGTACCAAATGTCATCGGCCATAAGTGGGATGTGATTGCTTTTCAAAGGTGAGTCAATCCACCTATATTTGAAGGCGGCGCTACTTCCTTTTCAACAGGCTTCTCTTGATGCTTTGGAACATTGAAAAGCATCGGCCCACTAAGTGGTCCAACATTTTCCTCAAGTATTTATCAACCATTGGGCCAAAAGTACTGATCATGATTGCCCGGAAAGGTATTCGAAAAAGTCGTGTGATGGTTTGTCATGGTTTCTCCCATAGCTTTATAAACCAGTGGCTGCCATCTTCGAGCATCCTCCTCTTGATTGTAATCAGGTTTGATGCGGAAGAAGAACCCTTGGCATTGATCGCTTTTGAAATACTTTATTGCTCTTGTTTTTGGAAAAAGACATCAAGCACTTCCGTTGGTATTGCTCACACGCTTGTAGCACTAAATCCTTGTAATTATCTCGCAATTCGCCATGCTTACATCGAGAACATGATCATTGTTGATCTCGGATGCCATCTTGAACTAGCAGATTGTCCCACCGGGCGTGCAAAAAAGTGTGTTGACACAAAATGTGACGCTTCGTGCACTTTACACACAACAAAGTTTAAAAGCGTAGCTTCAATCGGGTGCCCGGGTGCTTCGTGATCCGGAACGTGCCAGTCAGTTTGACCTGAAAGAAACTGACAAGGGATAAAACAGTTAAATGTCAAACCGAACATGTCGGGTAAGACCGCATAGCCTCAGATATACGCCCCGAAGCCACTTACAACGACATATACATTTATAGGAAGTCATGTGCGCCAACAAGTTTATAAATCATTGACTAATCGTAGGATGGACATACGTAAAGATCTCGATTGCCGAATGCATATGCATGGGAAGACATGTTTGAACAAGTGAAATTGATTATGCGTTAATGCATATCCAAGCTCAACAATCCAAATTGAGTTGGGGTCCATGAAGAAGGAACGTGTAGATAAACACGATTAAGCCAATCTAAAACTCAAGGCTCGCGCATACGACACCTAGTTTCGTCAAAAACTTAAACGTGATTAACATACATGAACCCACAACATGTGACAATCTAGATTAAAATAATTCAGCCATTACGAGCATGTTATCTATTTGCAAAGGTATTATGAAAGTAATGATCATTGAAGCTCGAATAAAACCATAGAAGAGGGCCGAACAATATCAATCTAGATTGGGCAAAAGTGTGCTACAAATATATAAAATATTTAAAACATGCAACACAGATAACTTGATGAATCTATTTAGATTTTGCCGTAATCTAATAGAGCCGATAACTGCCTTGCTTCCACTAAGCATATTGAGCAAACGCTCACATACGGTATCTACTCATAAACAAAGTATAAGCAAAGACTTCTTGATTGTCAAGCAAAGATCCGCCGCACGATCATTGAAAACAAACAAGACTACTTGCATCACGCCTAAATCCACCGCATGATACTAAACATGATAACAAGGTTGTCGGAACTTACGGAGGTCGACGGATCGATGACTCCTCTCGAAAGAACTCGACGGCGACCGACAAAAGGACTCGAAAGTTGGCACGGGGCCGGTTGTATTGATTTGGTTGTGAACGCCTATTACAATGGTCGAGGGTCAATATTTATACCCTAGACGAAACACGAGTCCTAAAGACTACGATTTACAAAGGAACTCTTTAAATAAACTTGGAAACTACGATTCCTTGCCCCAAACTCTCGAGTCCTTTATTATTACAACTTTCATCTTCTCGATCGGCTTTGCTTGCCATCTTCGCTTTCCCGAATGGAGTCACCGCCTTCGAATAACCGACCGCACAAGCATTTAGCCGACCGCTTGCGTTATTTGCGAACACTCTTCTTCCCGCATGTGGGTCCACCATCATCTTCCGAAATTGACCAAAATCCAGTGTTAACAGTGGGGTCCCTGCTGACGTCAGCTTGACGTCATCAACGTCATCGTTCCTGACAGGTGGGGCCAGAGGCTATTGGGTCCTTGACCTGTGGGTCCGGTCAAAGTCAACACCAAGTCAACGGGCGAGTCAATGGTCAACGGTTCGTAGTGACTGACGTGTGGGGCCAGGGCTGCTGACGCCAGCATGATGTCACCACGGCTGTATTGTTACTGACAGGTGGGACCCGCGTGATGTCGTCATGCCGTCAGTATGATGTCACTTACCGACATGTGGGTCCCGTGTCTCTGTGACACTGACATGTGGGGCCAAGTCAACCATCAACGTTGACCGATCAACGGTCAACACGGACCGGGTCCGAACTGGGCCAGTTGGGCCTAGATATGGGCTGGGCTTTGGACCGGGCCAGCCCAGACACGTGGCATGCTGTGGTGCTGCCACGTCGTAGCCGAGGGCCTCCAATGGGCTTTGTCCACCGTTCGGCCCACACCGTGTGGCTCACGGTGGACTCATGTTCACAGTCCATGGACCGTTGGCTGGTCTTCGGTGGACCGAGTCCACCGTCCTTCCCTTTTGGCTTAGCCTACGTGCACCGAAAAGTGCGGTATGCGACAGCCGAGGAAGCCTCTGTTTCCATCCCCGGCGTGCTCCCGCCGGTGGTGTGCTCACCGGCGTGATCCTACGGCGGCGCTGGCGTTCAATTAAGGTGGGGTAAAGATTCCCCAGGCCATGGCGAACACGATGGTTGGGTCTAGGTGGCGGCCGGGGCTTTCTAGGGCATTGGCCACGGCGGTCGGTGGCTTGGTCGTGGCGGTGCTCACCGGCGGGGCAGCTAGGGGCTGTTCCAAGGGTCCTGGTGCCCCGTTCCCATTCAGACTGCTAGCGAGCGACCAGGACAAGTGACGACGGCGACAAAAAGACATGGCGGAGTCCACACGCGGTGATGGTGCATGGCGGAGCTCCGGCCGAGGTCCGATGCTCGTGGCCGGGGCGCTGTGGTCGGATAACGGGGTCTTGGTCTACGTGGTTGCCCTTCAGGCGTCATGGTGGTGCTACGGCTACGTCCTGGTCCGGCGAGGTGGACTGGTGCGCAAGTGGTGGCCGCGCCATGACGGCGGCGTCGTGAGCTTGGCGTGCGCGTGCTCTGCTACGACGTCCAAGGGGCTAGGAGGAGTCTCAGCAGCGAGGGGCTCACCGTTGGTGTCAAAGGTGAAAGGATGGCGGTGCAGGGGAGGGTCGGGCCGCGTGGCGTGTAAGCAAAGGCGGTCGACCTCCACCCACGGCCGTGATGAAGACGACGGCGTCGTTTTCGGCTCCGACGACTTCGGCAGCACGCGGGTGGCTCCAATCCTCCTCTCCCGAACTCCTTCTCGGCCCTCTTCTCTCGGTGCGGTGCGGGCTGCTGGGCCACCAAGCAGCGGCGGTGACTGAGTGATCCCTAGGGTTGTGGGCGTGGCTTTATAGCCCCCGGTGCCCGAGCTCCATCTATGGCGGACGGGGCGGACGGCTGGTGATGCGCCGTTGGCATCGAACGGCATCGTGGGCGTGGGTGGTTGGCGCGGAGTTTGCGTGGGCATGGCACCAAGGGGACAGGGCCAGGTGATTCGCGTGACCCCGGGCCCGCGCTTGTCATTTTGGTCGAGTCACGGTCAGAGATGGTGCCGGCATGGGGAGGAAGACGACACTGTGGCGGTGTCTTGGTGACGATGTGGGGTCAGTGGCGATGATGACAAGCGAAGCGGGAGGCGCTAGCGTGCGTGCGTCGCGCCGGGCTGCTTGCTAGGCTAGCTGCCATGAGTTGGGCGACTTCTTCTGCTGCACAAGAAGCTGGTCAAGTTAGTCATTGCTTGACCAAAGAAGCCGAAAAGCCATTGCTGGCCTTCTTCCCTTCTTTTTCCTTTTTCTGTTTTATTTTTCTTCTCCTTTGTTTGAATTCCAATTTGGTTTGAAATTTGAATTCAAAATTGGTGTACCTTAGTCATTGTAGTTTTAGATATGAGGCCCACAACATTCTTTCATATATATATTAGGAATTTATTTAGCTATTTTGTATAACAAAAATAAGTGTTGTTTTGTTATACAAAAATGGAAATAGTTTTCTCTTTATACATTTATTCTTTGGTTTGAGTAATAACTACTTTATGGTTTATTTCTTTAAAGGTGTTGTTAGACATTACATAAAACAAATGAAAATCCAAATCACCATTTGAGTTGACAATGTATGCTATGTTTCATTTGTCAGTATTTAAATAAACATGATAACAAATGACATGCCATGCTCATGAAATTGTCTAGTTGGGTTACTTTTAATGCAACACTTAGGGTTGGCTCCTACAGATGTCACTCAACATTGCATGGGGTAACAGCAAAAAATTTTGTAGTTGTGATTTTTAGTGTGTGGATTTTTGGGTTGTTACACAAATGCTTGTGATATGAAAGAACGCGAAGCTCCAGAATAAAAAAGAAAAGTGGTAGGAGTGGAATTGACATCAAATGTACCGAGTATGACTTCTGGTTCCACAAGCGCCATCTCTGTAGACACATGATTCACCTTTCCTATGTTGGGTGCTGGCTTCTGATGACTATTCTGCCTCCATGGGGTCTGTTGGTTTGGCTTCTCAGGGCAGTTATACGACAGGTAACCCTCTTTTCCACAATAGAAACACTTGTTGGGAGTGCGAGGGGCACGGGTCTTCATGGGAGTGTTGTTAGGCGCTCCCTGTCATGGTGTCTGCTGGCCATTTTGTTGTTGAGGGCATTGATTGCCATTCTACTGCTGGTACGGTGGACGCTGCTGGTTCGGGTTGCGATTCCACTGATTTGGTGGCCCTAGGTGCCTCTGTTGGAAGCTTTGCTACAGATTGGTGCACAGACGTGTATTACTCCTAGAGGCCTGTCCTTGAAGCCTTCTCTTCTTAGCCTCCATCTCTTTGCGCTTATTGTCAATAACAATAGCGCGATTCACCAGCGTCTGGAAATTAGGGTATGTGTTGGACATAAGCTAGAGTTGTAGACCATCATACAAACCCTGGAGAAAGCAGTGTTGCTTATCAGTATCATTAGCCACCTCCTTCGGAGTGTAACGTGACAACTGAGCAAATTTGTTATGATACTCAGCTACAGACATAAATCAATGTTTCAGAGCCCTGAATTCCTCTTAGCTCTATCAATCCTTCAGGTATATGGTAAGATTTGAAATTCTCTCTAAATTCCTACTAGGTGACAGGAGGAGCATTAGTGGGACGTCCATACTCAAATGCCTCCCACCAGTCTTGAGCTTCTCCCTAGAGTTGTCCTAACATGTACAACACCTTCTGCTGGTCATCGCATTGCGCTATGTTGAGTTGCTTTTCCACTACACGAAGCTAATCATCTGTTTCTAGTGGATCAGTGGCATGTGAAAACACTAGGGGGCGGCCCTTCAAGAATTCACCACGCTTATCACGCGGTGCTCCACCAATTGGATGATTCTACTAATTCTGCACCAGAGCTTGCATAAGCTATGTCTGCACTACCAGAAGTTGCTCAATAGTCGGTGGTGGTGGTGGTGGATGTGGGGGGACACCTCCATGACCTCGGCATCTTTCTCTTCCAGACATCTAACATCCAACTCAAATATTCAAAATTTAGAGATTTCCAAGTTATATACACTTATAGAGATATAGAATACATTATGAAAATTTTCTAGATGAGTTCCAACATTAGCAGCTTGGTAAAACAGTCATATCTCACATTCCAGACATCCAAAAGAGGCGTACTTTACTTGGTTTGAAAGCTTAAGAAATTATCTACAACTTTTATTCAGACCACATGCCCAGATTCTGTCGTTAGTTTAATCAAAAATAGGACACGACTGAAACTATTCCAGATTCCGGACTACGCAGAAACTTCCATTTGAAACAGCTATATCTCACAAACCAGATCAGATTTAGGGGTTGATCTAGAGGCATTAGAAACATACTTAAGTCTAGTTATTCCCATAAAAACTTCATAATTTTTGGTTGAGTACATTTAGATGGGAATTGAGATAAGGACAGACTGCTACGAAAAACAAATCCGAGAGAACAAGATGTCCTAAACTCAACTATTTATTTATTGACTCAAACTTTAATATTCTTAACTATGGAACTTGTGGACATGCCCACAAAGTTCCAGCACTCATTACAAAATTCCAACTCTCACAGAAACATAATAATAAATCAACTAAGCACACTAAAGTTCACACCACACTATTAGACTCAACTTGACCCGTGCTACTAATGTTTTTATTACATAAGGGACTCCAACACCTATGGGCAAGGTTTATGGGGAAGCTGCTCATAAATCCTTGGTAGGCTAAGGCACTCCCTTTGGTCATCTATCACTCGTTGGTACCTCTTAAGAGTCTCCTGCTGTGCCTTTAACTAATCTTTCAGTCGCTGAATCTTCCCTATAAACTCACAGCCAAAGTGTACCATCACTTGAGTAGTTGGATCCATGCTCTGAGGGTCCATCATTGCCCATTCCAATTCAGGGTGTTGGCAAGGGAGGAATCGATATTGGTCCTCCTTCATATCCTCAAAACAACGGCCACGGAGACCCATGCAGGCTTCAGCGGCTTCATCTTCTATGCCATCTTCCATGGTGGCACACGAGCATGATGCGAATAGCTCACTTTCAGCTGGTATGCTTCCTTCTCTTCATCCCTGTTGGAGATGCACACCCTAGTCTTCTAATAAGTGTCCTCCAAAGGGTGCGTATGTTCTTTGTAGACATACTCCACAGCTGCGTCCCAATCAACGTAGTAGGTCTGAAGAATCCACATAAGTCGGTGGTGCAAAACAGAGGATTCCCACCCTGGCTTGTACTAGATCTTTGTAGTCCATCCTATGGCAGGGTAGGCTGATCTTCTTGAAAGGTGTCCTCCTCCTCCTCCTCATCATCAGACAATACAACGACCTCCACTTCTTCGTGTTCTTCTTCTTTGGGCTCTTCCTGGAATGGCTCAGGCGTAGGTGTAGGTGCTGGCAAGTCAACTTCTTGCTCCTAGGGTTCCTCCTCCTCATGTGCCTCCATGGACTCATACAAGCCACGAGGCAGGTAGTAGCCTCAGGTGCTGATGCAAGTGGTCTTATTGGCACGAGGCATCTACAGAATTAGATTTAGTTAGATTAGAAGCAATAATTTTCATAACAGAGTGAGGCAAAAGAAGCATAAAATTTAGCAACTAACAAGAGTGAGATGGGAAGCATGAAATTAGTGAAGCAAAAGAGGCTAGAACGACCATTGCTAACTAGGCTTGTATCCTACAGTCAACATGGCTCTGATACCAATCTGTCACACCCGATTTTAAGGATAAAATGGGATGCATTATCTTATGTGCGTCTAGAGATCAGTCACACACATAAGCCGATAAATTATAGATAGTATCATCACAGGTGTTTATTACATCACGTATAATAAGACAAAGTCTTTACATAAATGTAGCGGAAGTATAAAGAAAAATCTCTCGTGGAAGCTCCATATCACATGGACGTCAACTGGTTGACCACAAGTCTAGTAATCCTCAAGAAAGTCGTCATTACCATAGCCATCTGTTACCCATCTAGGATTTTTATCCAAATAATAAAAATAAACAAGCGTAAGTACGCGTTGTACTCAATAAGTGTAACATGGGGTTCACGAGGCTCAAAAGGCTTGAAATAGGTTTAATAGCATTCAACTTTTAATTGTCACAATTATAGCATAAGAGTAGCAACAAGTTGTTTTAATCCCATAGTAAACACATGATCAATGTAAACAGGAATAATGAATTGCATAAACGGACAATTCTTAGTGATCATCTATTCCATAAGGGTTCCAATGGTGCTCCTCGTGATCATGAGCACGGCTGATATACCAGTTTTACACTCTGTAGAGGTTGTACACTTTCACTATGAGTCGTGATACCCATATGCCTGGGTTAATTACCCCCAAAACACTTCCAAGGTGATGGCAGGGTTCATGACGAAGCCTTTCAAAGGTTTGTCTAACAAGTTAGGGCCATTAGATTCACTCGACAAACAGATGTAGAGCCCCCCTTCCCGATGGCACAATGACGCGCAGCCTATACTCAAGGGGACAGAGGCCGCACTATATCCGATTTATCAAGCCATTCTTATGCCAATAAAGTTAACCACTAACAAGCTAGAAAAGGTCCTCATACTGAGCTAAAGCCAGAGCCATGTGGCCCTCACAGCAGTATTGTAAGTCTCGGATGATCACTTACAGATGAGTCCTTAGGGAGAGGGATTTGAAGCATTTAGAAAGTAGCTAAACACTCTGGCCCCCTATTTCCAAGTTGCTAAAAAGTTATGTTTTAACATTTATTTCATATACCATTAGTCAAGTTATAAGATCATGGTTTAGTTGAGCACTAGCAAAGCTACCCAATGCATATCCCATAGGAGATAAGGTATAAGTTCAATTCTAGGGAATCCCTATCAAGGTGACACATGCAATGTGAATTAAATGTATAAAAGTTGATAGGAAACAAGGATGATCCCATATTATACTTGCCTTGAACAAAGTGTTCCTGCTGATCATGCCCGTCAAAGTAGTACTCTTGATCACCGACGAATTGCTCACCGTCTATACTCGATAATCACAGCAACATTTAAGCATACAGAAGCAATCATGCATAGCAAACAAAGGCTATAGATTAGAACAGTACACCAATCAACATAAAATCAAGATGATAAGTTTGTAAAACAAATCTACATCTTACTACGAACACACAGACACGAAGATCATGAAAATCAGAGCTAAAACGAAAAAGTTATGAATTAAACAAGATTTCCTTTATTAAAATAATAGATTAAATCTAACCTCAAATTTTAAAAGTTGAAAACACACTTAACAGTAGTATGAACATGTAGATTACGCAATTAAGAACCTAACCCAACTTGAATGGATCAAATCATAGTTAAAACGAAGATTTTAGGGCTAAAACAAAATTAGTGTCAAAACTGCAAATAGAGAAAACGTATTTTGAATCTACTAGAAGGAAACTACGCTTCTAGAATAGGAAACGTATTATGGAAATATGCTATGGAGTGCGGGTTCAAATATAGAGAACTCGTGGGGCTCTTTAGCAAATGTGACAGACGAAGGGGTATGGTGAGATATGAGCCGTTGGATCTAATCTGGACGGCTCAGATTAGACGAGGGAGAGAGAGAGCAGACCGGTCAGCCGGAACAGTGCTGGGCACGGCGGCTTCCATGGCCGGCGATGATGGAACTCGCCGGTGCACAGGGTTAGGGCCCTAGAGGACGCGGTTTGATGAACCGAGAACTCTGAATCAAAGAGGAGACGAAGGCGAACTCACCAAGGGGCTATACGCGGACGAAGGCAGAACTGCAGCGACGTGCGGCTCGGCGGTGGCGGCTAGGGCTTGCGGCGGCTATGAGCTCTAGGCGAGGTAGCGGCTTGCGTTAGGGCTCGGTAGGAGGCGACGGACACGGGGCTGCTATTTAAGGGGCGGAGCGGCGTGGGGCGCATGCCAATCGGGTGGAGTCGGGGCGGATGCGGACTCCCGGCGGCGGTGTCCGACTCGGCCACAAGCTAGAGGTGGGGGAAGGCGCTGACACACTAGATCGGCTCGTCAGCGTCACAGGGGAGAGAGGAGAGCGACCACGTGGCTTGTTGGGCCGGCCTGCCAGTGCGGGCCGCGGAGAGGGAGCTGGGCCTGAGGGGAAAAGGGGAAGGGAGCAAGTGAGCCACGCATAGCGCGCTGGGCCGCGGGAGAGGTGAGGGCGAGAAGGCCAAAAACCAGGGAGACAGAGAGGGTAAAATTCCTTTTTTTAAAAACACATTTCATATCCAATTTCAAGCCAAATTCAAATTCTTTTGCAAATTTCAATCAAACCAAAGCATCACAAAATAAATATGCATCCGCATGAATGCACAAACATGCATGTAGACCTTATATTTGATTTTAATTTTAACAAAGTTATTATTTTTTAAGTTTAAATGCTCACTGCATAAATAAATCATTTTCTCCTATTTTAAAATCATGAATTTTTTTAGGGTGTTATACACCAGGTCCGTGAAGCCCACCCTTGGTGCCGGTGGTGGAACCACCGTGGACAACCACCATGCCATCCCGCGAGATCAGTACAACAGTCATGGAGGAGACGAAGGAGGCAGCGGTGGTGATACAAACAACTAGCTGCGCAGTTCATGTTCGTTCTGATCTCTGTGCCAATTTCTGCATATGCTTGTGGCAAGCTGTTTGTGTGGGAGACGAAGGATATATATAATTTTGCCAAAGCGCTACTCTTCACGGTGTATCATGCATATGCATCTGCAAAACCCTAGTCCTGTAGAATGACACAATAGGTTCTGCTGCCTAAGGATGATAATGCACTAATCAGGAGGTTTATGTACAATATCAAGATGTTTGTGTAATAATATCAGAAGATATCTGTTTTAACATACTACTCTGATGTCAGTGATGTTCACAAAAAGGACAATAACCTATGTCAAATTCGAAGTTCTCAAATTCCTGGTTTATATGTGATATACCGCCCAAACGCAAGATAATATAGATATGTCCATAGAAAGGGAAACTGTCAATGAGAGGACGGTTGAAAGGAAAACAAGGTGAGGTGGATAAATCAGCATTATACATTATTGAAGTAGGGACCATGCATAGAGAAAACACTAGAGATACTAAAAGTAGAATGTCAAATATCATTTTTTTCCTTTTTTTTGGAAAATAGAAAAATTTTGGCCTCTGTCACATGACACTTTTTTCTAGAAAAGAAAACATTGCAAATATACTCCCTTCACCCTTAGAGCATCTCCAAGAGTACCCAAAAGAGTCTCCCAATCTAGGAATTTTGGCAATATTAAAAAAAAACTAATCTCCAACCATTCTCAAACCCACCTCCCAACCTTTTGGCACTTGAAAAAAACCACGCCCACGCCCATAAAGTAACACGCATATCGTAGCCCCAATCTGAAGTGGAAGGACGTGGCGAAGAAGAAAAAGTAGTACAGGATTCCTGATGCAAATGTACAAGAGAGAAATAAAGTATAAAAGTGGTTAGTGTGATTTGGAAATAGTTTAGGATTCCTGATGTAAAATTACCTTATATGTTTTAGGCGCGAGATTTTGGAAACTGTTGGAGTTGTAGCTTTTTATGTCTCCTAATATATTTTGCAAAGGTTGGAAAACCTGTTTTTTGGGAGTATTTTAGATACTGTTAAAGATGCTCTTAAATACAAGCACTCCTAAGAATTTTAGGACAATTTAAGCAGCAAGGGCAGAGTAGCACCCTCATTAAACAGTTTGGCCACCACTAAATTTACTTACGCAAAATGGCTCTCATTTTATCCCCTCTATATATCTGACGCTGGTACTAGGCTGAAATGGGTTATTGGGATGGACCTCGATTTCAAGAGACAGGTCTTTTAAGGCGTCCACCTCTGCAAATGGCTATTATTTCCAGAGACAGACGCCGACCCAACTCTGTAATGGATTTATTCTGACGTGAGACAGGTCCTTTAAGGCATCTGTCTCTAAAAATAATGATTTATTCTGACGTGAGACAAGTCTTTTAAGGCATCCACCTCTGCAAATGGCTATTATTTTCAGAGACGGACGTCGACCCAACTCTGTAATGGATTTATTCTAACATGAGATGGGTCTTTTAAGGCTTCCACCATTGCAAATGGCCATTATTCTCAGAGACATACGCAGACCCTACATTGTAATAGATTTATTCTGACGTGAGACAGACACCGACCCAACTCTGTAGTCGATTTATTTTTGACATGTAACACCCCGTGTCCAAAAAACTGCTTATAAGGTCCAGCTTTACACATGAAATGGGCCTGCATATATATAGCATATCTCTTACACTTTCGTCTTCGCTTTATGGAAAAGGGTTAACCCAGATGTACCAGGTTTGGAAAAGCAAGGATTATAAGCCCTCAGCCTCCTAAACTTCAAAGGTGGTACTAAACGCACCAACAACAACTCATGTGCCATATGAGCCATATGGGCTAACTTCACAACTACTACAACCACTAATGGGCACCCTGCCTTAAGAGCTGATGCTCTTCACAGCTCATCACATATGCAGTAGATGTCTAGGACCACCCCTTGGTACACCCCTCCATGTGCACATGCAGCAAGAGTTTATGCTTTGAATACCATCTGTAACACCTCGCATCCAAAAACTGCTTATATGGCCCAGCACCCAGTTTTAAGAACAAAACTAGATACACACCATATGTGAGCCCAGGAAGTCAAATCTCACATATAGCTACAAATAAGGGTAATATCAAAAGATAATGCTTAAATACATAGCGTATTAGTATAAAGATTATAACCTCAGAGTATAGACAGCGGAAAGAAAACTCCGATCATCAGGCGAAGACTCCAAATCCACAGGGATAACTAACTGGTTGATCACAAGCCTAATTCCTCCAAACTCTAGCAATCTGGTATCCATCCGGGATTTTTCCAAAGATTTAAAAAGTAAAGCAAGCGTAAGTACATGTCGTACTCAACAAATATAACATGGGGTTCATGAGGCTCAAAAGGCTGACACTGCTTTAACTGCGATTAGCTTTTAATAGGTCATCTTCTAGCAACTGAGTAGCAACAAGTTTATTCACAAGCCCGTAAACACATGATCAGGTAAACATGAATAATGAATAGCATAAACAATAATCATTAGTGAGCATTTTCATCATCAGTATCATCTGTGTTCATCATCTATTCCGTAATGGTTCCAAGGCCGCTCGTGACCATGAGCACGGCTGATATACTAGTTTTACACTCTACAGAGGTTGTACACTTTCACTGTGAGTCGTGATTTACCCTTTCGCCCGAGGTAGCTAATCTCTTGACCCAATTCCAAGGAAGGTCGGCAGGGTTCACTATGAAGCCTTTCAAAGGTTCGTCTAACAAGTTAGGGCCGCTAGGTTTCTGTGGCCTGCGAATGTAGAGCTCCCCTTCTGGCAGGCACAATGACACACAACCTATACACTGATGGACAGAGGCCGCACTATATCCAACCCGGAACACACCCCTCTTGTGCCATAAAGGTAACTACTAACAAGCTAGAAAACGTCCTCGTACTGAGCTAAAGCCAGAGCCATATAGCCCTGTTGATGCAAAAGTGAATCTGCAAACACAAAGGGCTAATACCCGAATCGATATCCAAAGCGTGCCAGTCGATTTGACCTATTAATCGACAAGGATGAAGATACGAGCACTTTGGTCCTGACAACAGCGATACGCCCGGAAGTCATGGCCAAGAGGTACTCACGCGGAACTCGAGAATCACCGAAGGTTGCACTGAAATGATGCAACTCGCCGAATCAATGAGAACTCGTAAAAAGGAAAAATATGCAAATTGACGAAGTCGCCGAAAAGTAAGTAGATGCAAATAGGAGTAAAAATTGGTTTTTGATATTGATTTTTTTATTACATTGCCCCTCAATCTATATTTATACCCTGATCTAAAGAGACAAAACCAAATACGACTAGGACACCAAGTCCATATCTAAGGAAACACGTGACTCTTACATGAATCATACTCTAACAAATATAGAAAAGGAAATCAACTCCTATCTATTTCCCTGTCCGCCTCGATTATGATGGAATTCTCACCGACCTCCTTTCCATCAGCATACTTCCTGTTTCATCGGCAGTAGTTTTCAAGCCTTCCTTCATCGGCATCGACACTAATATCTCCAACCTTATCGGCAACACCCGAGTCTAAATCAACCTTTCCATCGATCACCACCATTCATCGGCAACCATCTTTACAAGCTGATTTTCACGGTACATCAACAGATCTGATAAATCTCCTCCTGCCGATTAGCCCACTCTGATCATTTTGACACGTGCAAAAAACGGTGTCAACACATGTCCCCCAATTTCGGAGTATAAAACCATTAATGCTCCGAAATTTACTCCAGATAACGTTTGCCTTCGCCCAATTACCGTAACTCATCCTCCAAGCCAAAACTTGATCTGTTATCAAATCTAATCAAATCTAGTCCTGATTCACGCACCTCAGTAAATATCGCACAATTTTCAACCACTCTTGCCCTGATTATGGTTAAGATACCAAAACAATAATCCATCGGTAAGATCCTAACATAATAATGCCGCCATTTTCAGAATTAAAATATCCTGTACCGAGATCTCTTCCAAGTCATGATTACTTACCATCAAATCATCTGTATAATCCCTTGATTATCGTGCGAACAGTTACCATATCCATCCGAACCACCTCGACCCACATGCATGCGGCATAGAGATAAGTCTAGAATACCCCTACTCCAAGCGGCTTATAAATAGATTTCTCCTAACGCAGCTCGTCTTCTACCCTCGACTCCAACCTTTGGCATTCTCTCTTTCCGGCGCGACTCGACGTAACAACTACGCCGACCTCAACCAACAAGAACTTTTCTCCAGCGTCAACCTCGAGTCTCCACTCGTGCCCCCCATCTACCTCAAGATAATGGCAATCAACTTCGACGTCCCCGCGGTTCTCGTTCCACTTCCGTTACTTTTTACCTCGATTCCTCCGGTCTTGGCGAGTTTATACAGATTGGTAATTTTTTCTCTTTTCTTTGTTCTTCGGATCCTCTAAACTTAGGAACTTCACAACAAATTAGTTATTCCAACCGATCGACGCATTTCCAATGCCTAGGACCAATGGGCAACCCAGATCCAACCGATCCGATTAATGCAGAGGTTAACAGAATCCCTTTTAGAGCCCAAAATTTCTCTCTGAATATATGGAAAGATACATTCCGATCTTGGCCCAAAATCACCAAAGGGTGGAAAGATTGGTACTTGAGGGTCAACAGTCGATGCAAGTACACCAAGTAATGGAAGCTAGACCAATGCATTAGGCTATCCATTGCCGATATGCAAAAGAACGAGTCAATGATGATTGCAAATTGCTTACTTCAGTCGACACAACAAATACTTTTATGTTTGGACATGGCCCACTACCCCCCACACTTGCCGATGTCTACATGCTCACCGGCTTGGACATTTCAACTGCCGATGAAGGCTCCATCTATGGCGAAAAATCAACATAGGGTGAATACCCGCAACATCGGCGGTTGGATGGGATATATTCAAGAATGCCGGAGGACCGGACAGCTTAACGGAGGAACATGCCACATTCTTGAATATGTGGTTAGAAAAATTTATCTTCTGTGGTCGATCAGTAGGACCAACCAACACCTTCCTCCCCGCGGCTGAACTCTTGGCCAATGGTGTAAGGTTTCCTCTTGGCCGATACCTTCTAAGCTCCACTTATTATCTTCTTCATCAAGTGTCTCAGAAACTTTTGCTTGGCGAACCCATCGGCAATTTAGGAGGCCCGTGGTGGTTTATCAACATGTGGCTGAATGCCCATATGCAAAAACGTCTGCAATGGGACTTCTTTGCCCAACAATTCCCACGAGAAATTGCTGAAGACCACGTGCTTGGGGATGAGGAATCGGCAACACGCTCACCCCTCAATTTTGGTGAAGCCATAATTGTCCTCCCTGGAACAGAGGCCAATGAAGACCAGATCGGCAGATTCTTCCAAAACTTCTACAATGGTCTTTCTCGTGATCATAGGGCCTGGGTACCTTATATTGACGAAGAAAACAGATTCCCCCTTCTCTTCAACTTTGCCGATGACACTCTGAATCAAGATAATGAACTCATGATGGCCATCATTACTCCCAGGGCAATCCCAGTAAACACATTCGGTAGCGGGAAAAACACCAATATCACGTATGAATTTTACAATCCATCGGCAGTATCCCGTCAATTGGCTTTTGGGCAACTGCCAATCAAACTTTGTTTTGCCGATGTGATCAAACCCAGAGAAACAATCACCTGCGGAATATTTTGGAGCAGGGTAGTGTTACTCTCCCCCGATGCCGATACTACAGATGTCGATATATCCATCTGGACGCCAACATCTTTCATCACCGAATCATATAAGCAATGGTGGCGAGAGTGGAGGGAACAACTATTTGCAATATCTGCTCACACATATCGGCACATGATCGACCCTGAATACACTATTCCCGATGATGCAGTAAGTTTCTTTTAACTCCCTTCTGCTTTTTTCCTTTCATATATCGGTAACTAACTTTCTCGTGACAGGTTAACAACCCAAAGACCATCTATGAGCAAAAGTGGGAAACCCTTCGATCTTCGGCCTGTTTCCCCAATATCACCGATCGGCTACAACGCCCCCACCTTAGCTGCTTTGACTCACCAGAAGACCCATGCCAAGACCATCACTTCCAAGTCCAAATTGGCTACAGCTAGGGCCACTCCATTGGTCAACACTACAACCCCGATCAAGGCATTCAAGGTAACAACCTCATTTATTTCTACTCATGCCGATCACAAACTGTATTAACATTAATCATCAGGTGTAAGAGCTGCTGCTGGATCGTCATCGGCAATTCCTCCAACATCAAGCACCACTACCTATGACAAACCTTCAGAGGTATTCCTTTGATTTTACATTTTATCTGTTAAATATCATACCTTACACTTGTTTTGCAACAACAAATGGGTACATCGGCAAGCGTACCGATGTTCAAGCTCCACAACCAACAAGTGCCGATGCCCCCTAACCAACCGTTCTTTTGAGGCCCAAACAAAGCGCAAAGCCTTAACAGATGCCGAGGCACGCCCAAAACGACGAAGTCCATGCCGATCCCCACATACGCCCTAACGTCCGCAAAGCCGCCGAATCAATCGATGCAACCGAGCAAGCGGTTGATCCTCCTGTACAAGACATACCATCAGTCATCATCATACCCCAAGAGCCAACCACCGATGAGGCCACAGAGGGATATCCCATCGGCAAGCTCAAATTTATCCTCCACACAATACTCCAGTATCGCTTCTTCTAGCCAGTAAGTACAGAAATTGCCTTGAAACAGTAAGCCGATTGACCTAGTCGATTTATAATATTCATACTTATCCTTAATCGACCTCTTTTTTTTTTCTCGAGAACAAGACTCCCCAAACAGCCTATTTTCCTTTGCCATTGATGTTTCGACGATGATGGAGAGGAAACAAGTTCTTCCTTGCTTTGGGAACAATATCGGTGAAATTAAGTCCAAGTTGGAAGCTCTCCGGACTTGTTACAGCAGGATAACGCCCAACCGGTAGATGACTCGGACCCACAAAAGGCAATTTTCAAAACAATCCGTGGCTAGGTCCTCGCCGATGTTGAAGAGGTACTCTTCCCAAAGAGCCATTTAGAAAGCCACCAACTGCAATATCAACGGGCTGCTCAACGCATCGCCGATAGAGCAGCTCAGGGCTCAACTCAAAGAAGAGATGCTACACCAAACAGATTGCGGATGAGAAGCACAAGGGCATCGGCAACTTGCGAGACTTGGCCCGAACTTAAGCGTAAAATCTTAGATTTATCGGCAAAGAGGATGGCTCTATTGGCTGAATTGAAAGAAGTCGAGGCACCTTAATTCATGCCCAACAAGAAGAAAGCCACTACCCGATGCCATCAAGGCCCTTCAAAGAAGAAAGAGACATCCAGTGCTCGCAAAGCCTTGGCCATGAAGAAAAAACTCAAGCCTCATGGAGGGTGTTGCCGATGAAGACATCAAAGAAATGAAGGAAGCCGACCAGATTCGCTGCGTGCGATATTGGCTATCAATCCTTGTTAAACTTGTAAATCTTGTCTATTGCATTGGTACTTTATGAGACATTGACATCCTTGTATAATTTTAGCCGATAGGATCAAGTATCGGCACTTATACTTTCATGCATCCATCCAAATACTAGGGTAATATTTCTTTAAATATTTTCCATTTAATGCTCGGGAAACACAACCCCTTTGAGGGTTTCTAGAATATATCGCGTTACCAGAATGAGATCTAATTTATCCGATATGGACCTTCCCAATTAGGAGACCACTTTCCAAACTTTGAACTTTTAGTCCCAATCGGTAAAATCAATTTCGGACTGCATCTCCTCGGCAAAACTCCTTTTATCTTCACCTTCTTGTCATACCATCCGCTACTCTTTTCTTATTTTCTTCGATGCTAACTAAAGCCCTTAACCGATGACCCGCCACATCTTCCAACTCATCCTTCATAAGAGTATCATAATCATCGGTACATCACCGATTTTGAGAACGTATTCGCTTAGAGCCGCTTTTAATTTCCCAAGGCAATATCAAGGTCGTGTCCATATACTAACCGATAAGGCGTTACTTTGGTTGTACCATGACATGACATCCGATATGACCACAAGGCTTCATTTAATACTGTATGCCACCTCCTAGGATTTTCTTCAATTTTAAGCTTAATGAGTTTGATGATCCCTTTGTTAGAAGCCTCACTGACCATTAGCTTGAGCATAATATGGAGAAGAATTTAAAACTTTAATTCCCATACCTACAGCAAACTCATCAAATTCTCCCGATGTAAACATAGTACCACGATCGGTAGTGATAGTTTGAGGAATACCAAATCGGTAAACAATATGTTCTTTCACAAAATCGATCATATTAGCCAATGTCACCTTTTTTTAAAGGAATTGCCTCAACCCATTTTGAAAATGAAATAATTTAAATTTATGTCCTTTGCTCGATGGCGGATAAATCGACCGATGAGATCGATAGCCCATCCCGGAACGCCCAAGGTTTAATTATAGGGTTCATAGCCGATGCAGCGCTCTTTGAATATTACCAAACTTTTGACACCCCGACATCCTTTAAAATATTTAAAACAATCTTCAAGAATAGTCGGCCAATAGTATCCATTCCTTCTGATCATCCACTTCATCTTGAAAGCTGATTGATGCGCTCCACACACTCCTTCATGAATTTCACCCATCAAACTTTTGATTCATCACTGCTAACACATCTGAGTAAAACTCCATCTATAGTTCGATAATATAATTCATCATCGCGGAGCACATACTTGGTAGCTTGGAACCTTATATGCCTTTCAACCTTTTTATATGGATCTTTTAAATAATCGACAATCTCCTTTCTCCAGTCATCGGTATCAACTGCCGATGTTAGCACTTCCTGAATAGGCTGATACCCTGAAGCATGCTGAGCTAGTCGATTAGCCTCTTCATTATGCAATCGAGAAATATGTTCGAGACGAAAATCTCTAAACCCTTTCAACAATTGCAAACATCTTTCATAATACGAAATTAAAACTTCACTTTGGCATTCATAAATCCTAGCCAATTGATTTATAACTAGCATAGAATCACCAAAGATTTCAACAACATCGGCATGTATCTCCTTCAGCAATTCTAACCCTTTTATCAAGGCTTGGTATTCAGCCTGATTATTTGTCGATGTAGCAACAATCGGCAATGAAAACTCATACTTCTTTCCTTGAGGTGAAATCAACACAATGCCGATACCTGCTCCTTCACCACATGTGGACCCATTGAAGAAAAGTGTCCAAGGGGCAACTTCCAGAGAGTCCATCAGATTACAATGCCGAGTGACAAAATCAGCCATAACTTGCCCCTTAACGCCTTTAGTTGATTCGTAACGTAGTTCAAATTCGATAATGCTAAAATCCACTTGCCGATTCTACCACTTAATATATCGGCATCGACAAAGATATACTTGACTACGTCGTCTTTGCATATGACCGTACATTCGGCGGATAACAAATAATGTCTTAATTTAACACAAGAAAAGTATAAGCATAAACATAATTTCTCGATGGCGAATACCTTGTCTCAAAGATCCACTAATCTTTTGCTCAAATAATAAATAACACGTTCTTTCCTTCAAATTCTTGAATAAGAGCTGAACCAATAACGGTATCATCGGTTGACAAATACAACTGAAAGGTTTCCCGTGTTGAGGTGGAACTAGCACTAGAGGATTTGTTAAATATTTCTTAATTTCATCTAGGGCTACCTGCTTTGCTCGGCTCCCCATACAAATTCTGATCGGCTTTTAATTTACGTAATGGACCGAAAAGCTTTGATCTTACCCGACAGATTAGATATGAATCTTCTAATGAAATTAATCTTATCGATCAAAGATTGCAATTCAGTTTTATTGGCGGAGCAACCACCTTGTTAATTGCATCAATAGACTTCCTCTTGATTTCGATGCCTCACCGATGCACCATAAAACCCAAGAATTGACCTCACCGATACACCAAATGCACATTTATTAGGATTCATCTTCAATCCATGTTTCCTTGTGCACTCCAAAGATTTTTCAGAGATCGGCTAGATGTTTTGTGATATCTCCGGACTTAATTACTACATCATCAATATAGATCTCCACTAATGTGCCGATGTATTCATGAAAAATAAAGTTCATAGCTCTTTGATAAGTAGCGCATTTTTCAAACCAAACGTCATGACTATCCACTCAAACAACCCTACATGACCTGGACATCCGAAAGCGCCTTTGGGAATATCTTCTTCACCATGAATATTTGATTGTAACTTTTGCATTACCATCCATGAAGTCGATAATTTGATGTCCGGCTGCAGATCAATCAACAAATCAACAATCGGCATTGGATAGCCATCCATCGGTGTGGCTTTGTTGAGATTCCTGAAATCAATACAAACACGAAGTTTTCCATTTTCTTATAAATAGGAACCACATTAGAGATCCACTCGCATATCGACACCTTGCCGAATAAACTTTGCCTCAATTAATTTAGTTATTTCGCCTTAATGTGAGAAATGTATTAGGGTTGCATCGCGCTACCGGGTCACCGATGTGGCGAAATCCAGATTTGATAGGTAACCGATGTTCAACTATCGATCGGTCTAATCCAGAGCATCTCAAGATAATCCCAAGCAAAACAATCTTTATATTCTTTTAACAAATCAGTTATTTGCTGCATACACTTGGAATCTAACTTAGCACTAATAAAAGTAGGTCTTGGCCTACCGCCATCACCAATATCTACTTCTACTAAATCATCTCGCCGAGGTGAACCCTTGACCTAATTTTCCATCATCGGCAAACTTATCCATTAAAACTCTTCTTCGAACCCATTTGCTTGGATCGGCGGAATTTCATAATCAACAACTCTAAGGAACTCTTTTTCCCAAACTTCTCCTGATATGCATTTAGTTCGCTCATAAGTATCTGATTCTGGCCGATGCGATGATATAAGAAGAATCACCAGGACAACCTCAATCTTATCCCCAATCCACTGTACGAGGCATTGATGCATTGTAGAAGGAACACAACAATTAGCATGAATCCAATCCCTCCCTAGAAGCAGATTATATGCACCCTTGCCATTAATAATAACAAAAGAACGTCACCGCAATGTTTTGCTGCCGATGGTCAATTCAACGCATACTGCCCCTTTAGCCGGTGACACATTGCCTTCAAAATCCTTCAGCATCATATCGGTTTTGGTCAAGTCTTGATCTCCCTTACCAAGTTTCCGATACATCACATAAGGCATAATATTAATCGCAGCCCCTCCGTCGATAAGTATTTTAGATACAGGCTGCCCATCAACTCTGCCATTCACAAACAAAGCCTTAAGATGCTCTCTCTCGTCATCGATAGGTTTCTCAAAAACAGCCATCATTGGATCTAGTGTCAACTGAGCTACTTGATCAGAGAGAACAACTTCTTCCTCATTATCAGATAGTGCCAAAAACTCCATTGGTAACATGAATACCATATTAACATCTGCCGATGGACCCTTATTTTTGTGTTTTACCTGCCACTGCTGATGACCAGACCTCTCATTGGAGGAATTTTCCTCTCGGTATAAATCTTCCTGATGCTCATGTTGCATCCTCCTTTTCTGTGTCTTTGTCAGACCCTCCGGGCACCATCGAGGAAACTTGGTCTTCCAAACCGCTGATAATAGATCCCAGTTGATTCTACACGGCGTATATTAGGGTCCCTGTAGAATATTTCTTCATCGGGAACTCTTGCGTTTGCCATCTCCTCAAGCTCCTCTTGATTCCTTGGAAAATATCCAGCGCGTTTACCAAGCCTCTCATGTACACTAAGTTCGCTTCACCGATCATGCAATCGATGCTCGCCTCGATCGGCTCATTGATAAATAAACCCTGATTGCCAGGTTGAAACCTCCTTTCTAACCGATTGACCCCATAATAACCATTGCACTCAGGGCAATTTTCAACAGTTGGCAATTTAATACCTTCTTCCCAGCAATGGATGAAAAACGGACACCTCCAATGATCTTTATGCCGATTCCATTCTTCCCGACGTCTCTCTTCTTGCTGTTGTCGATATCGGTCTTTACGCTGACGCCAACCCTCCTGCTGCCTTCGATGGGTAATCACAATGCCAGGTCGAGGAGGGTTTTTGGAACTACTGCTTTCTCCCAGCAAACCCTTACTTTTTGCATCATCGGTAGTTATCCGATGTTGGGGATCCACGATGCATTTTTCTCGGCAGACCTCGGCGTCAATACCTTGGTCTTCCTTTGGCCTCCAACATATTTTTGGAAAAGGGTGTTGATCAATTTTCATCGGTTTCGGGCCTTGGAAGTACCAAACTTAATTCTCCCAGATTCAATAGCCGATTGTAATCAAGTTGCTGAACACCTTGCACTCATTTGTACTGTGTGTGAAGTTGCATTGTGCCATTTGCGATTACAAGATCTTCTTCAACTCTTCTCGCCGATGGGATCACATGATTAGGTGACACTTTAATTTGGCCCTCTTGAAGCGAAGATCAAATATCTTGTCGGCCTTGGTGATATCAAAGGTAAACTTTTCTGGCTCTTTCTGACCAAAGGGACAAGATATCGGTTTTTTATTCTTAACCCACTCAGCTAAGCCGATAACTGGTTCTTCATTAGAATCAGAATCTCCTACTTCTTCAACAAATGATACTTTTTACTCCAATTCTTTTTAGGTTCAAAACCTTAGTATCTTGATCGAGATCCTTTGCACAAGATGACCGAGGCTTTCAAACTCCCGAGAAGCATATCTCATCTTTAAGATGTGGCAATAACCCTTGAAAGCCGGATCGGCAAGTCAGCCGATCATCCAAAGACCAGTTTGTAGCACTTATTTTTTACATCTCGTAGCCTTTGCACAAAAGCTTTCTACCGATTCATCATTACTGTTGTCTCAATTTTACTAAATCGGTAAGCTTCTTTTCATGGATTCCAAAAAAGAAATACTTATGAAATTGTTTTTCTAGATCAGCCCAAGTAATAATAGAATTTGGTGGTAATGAAATGAACCATGTAAATGCCGATCCGACAAAGATGATGAAAATAATCGAACTCTTAATTCATCTCTCTGCTATTTGCCTCTCCACATTGAATAATGAAGCGATTGACGTGTTCCATTGTTGATGTATCATCTTGTCCAGAGAATTTAGTGAAATCTAGTACCTTGTACCGATTTGGGAGAGGAATTAAATCATATGCGGGAGGGTATGGAGTCCGATAAGAATAAGTATTGACCTTGGACTTTATCCCAAACCGATCCTTCATAATTTCGCTATCTTATCGACCAAAAAGCATCAGCCTCCTGGCCGATTTAACCGGCTGAATTTCTACAGAGGTACCTGCGATATCCTTCCACATATCTTTGTGGCCCACGATCTCCAAAATCGGCATATTTGCCGTTACTTGTGGTCCATTAACTTTCTTTGAAAGGATTCATCGGTTGAGTCATGCCGATGCTTGATTCTAGAAACCAGCTTGCATATGACCTTGTTGAATCCTCGCAACCTCGCTGATTTTGCTAAATCAGTATGTTGAATGTAACTCGTCCGACCAACCATTATTAGAACTCATCGGTACAAAACTTACCGATGGTGGTAATTTGGTCGACATTGTTGGATAATTATAACCAGCTTTGAGGCATGAACTGAACCCCAGCTTTGACTCATAGCGAGGGCTTTTTTGCTTTGCATCGGCGATAAGCTTGCCGATGGACTTGAATTGGGTGTTTGAACCAAAGGCATCTAGAAACCTCCTGGAGTTGGTTGCACAAGAGTTGCTTGTGCATATTGAGGCACTTGAGCCATCGGTAAAAACAAATTGATGGTATAGGAGCTTTTCCTATCGCATCAAACACTTGAGGTAACCCGAGATTGAAAGCGGATGACTCGGAGACATACCATATCCCCACCAATTAGCGGAATCGGCTATTCGAGACATAGGGCCTCGACATAGCTGATGCCGATAGATCTGTATTAAGTTGAACTCGTCCTCCGGTAGTACCGGATCTGATCATATCGGTGTAGATTGAATATTAGGCAAGCTCGCCGATCTTCGGAGGAGAAGTAACTTTTGTACCCTACAACGGCCGAGGGAGCCGATGGAGTATTGACGAGATGCTGGGCTCGGTTGGTGATAGGCGGGCCCAATGTAATGCGGTGACGCTTGTCCTTCTTTGAGAGTTCGAACCACAAAGATTATGAACAGATTGGACAGCACATTGGAATGATTAATCAAAGCATGATTTATCGCGAAATTAACCATCTCATGAAGTTTACCAGTTTGAGTCAAAGGTAACTCCGCCGAGGCAACGGCAAATCTTGCTTCGGATGACTTGCCCACTCTTGCTCAAAGCTAAACGATCTCGAGATAAAGCTACCTATATTCTTCTATAGACTTTTCCATAGCTCCTCTCTTTCTCTTCCTTAAGATCTTCTTCTGATACCGCGATAATGTTCCCTGAATCGATCTCGGGATTGATCATATTGATCGGATTGATGTGTCCCACCGGACATGCCAAAAGATGTGTTGATGCAAAAGTGAATCTGCAAACACAAAGGGTTAATACCCGAATCGATATCCAAAGCGTGCCAGTCGATTTGACCTATTAATCGACAAGGATGAAGATACGAGCACTTTGGTCCTGACAACAGCGATACGCCCGGAAGTCACGGCCAAGAGGTACTCACGCGGAACTCGAGAATCGCCGAAGGTTGCACTGAAACGATGCAACTCGCCGAATCAATGAGAACTCGTAAAAAGGAAAAATATGCAAATTGACGAAGTCGCCGAAAAGTAAGTAGATGCAAATAGGAGTAAAAATTGGTTTTTGATATTGATTTTTTTATTACATTGCCCCTCAATCTATATTTATACCCTGATCTAAAGAGACAAAACCAAATACGACTAGGACACCAAGTCCATATCTAAGGAAACACGTGACTCTTACATGAATCATACTCTAACAAATATAGAAAAGGAAATCAACTCCTATCTATTTCCCTATCCGCCTCGATTACGATGGAATTCTCACCGACCTCCTTTCCATCGGCATACTTCCTGTTTCATCGGCAGTAGTTTTCAAGCCTTCCTTCATCGGCATCGACACTAATATCTCCAACCTTATCGGCAACACCCGAGTCTAAATCAACCTTTCCATCGATCACCACCATTCATCGGCAACCATCTTTACAAGCTGATTTTCACGGCTGTCAGCGTATACAGTAACTCTCCTCCTGCCGATTAGCCCACTCTGATCATTTTGACACGTGCAAAAAACGGTGTCAACAAGCCCTCATAGTTGTACTGTAAGTCCCGGATGATGACTTACAGATAAGTCCTTAGGGAGAGAAATCTAGAGCACCATAAAAATAGCCCAATGCTCTAGCCCCCTTGTTCCATGTTGCTAAAAAGCATCTTTTAGTGTTTATTGCATATAACATTAGTCAAGTTACAAGATCATGGTCTTTAATTAAGCACTAGCATTATACTACCCAATGCAATACCCCATAGGTAACAAAGGCATAAGGTAACAAAGCACTAGGAAATTCTTAGTGGCAGTCAAGGTCAACACATGCAGTATGAATTAAGTGATTAACAGTGAATAGGCAACAAGGATGGTCCCATGCTATACTTACCTTAAACTCAGATACTTCTTCTAGTCCAAACCTTTAATAGAACTCCTTCTTGATCAATCACATAAAGCTCACCGACTGGACATGATCGTAAAGCACCACATAAGCATCCATGCAATCATACACGAAGCAAACAATAGAACTAAATTAGAATAGTACATCAAACATAATAAACATCAGGTAAAAATGTTTTAAAGATGTTCAACACGTTGCTACGAACACACATACGCGAAAAGCACTCTAATCGGAGCTATGGTCACAAGATCACAAGAAACGCCGAGAACAGAGATACGATTAAAAGAAACAGCTACCCGAAAATTTATATTATAAAAGAAAAGAATAGCCTGCATGCTTGATTTGTTTTATTTAAGCAAAACCATGTGAGGCATATTAACTCAGATTACACAAATCATATTTTAGTTTAGAAACTGATTTAAAACTAATCATGTTTTATTTATAAATATTGATGTACCATTTAAGCAAGTTAACTTTGCAAAAGATAGATTTATGTGGGCCTCTAATCGAAGTTATATAACTGGGTTTAAACTACACAATTCATAATTAATGAAAACATATTAAAGTTGACATTAATCAAATTAATAAGTGTTTATAAAAGATCGATGTGAAAACCCTAACTTGGAAAACTAATTACATAGATATTAATCAAATTAATATTTAATTATAAACACATAAGTACGTGGCATGGGGAACCTTCGCTTCTAGATAGAAGATTACGTTGCTAAGCTTACATACTCGTCGTCCTTGGCGCTTGCTAGCTTGCATTATTGACAAGCATGCACGGTGCTATTTGCTTGAAGGTTTGCATATGTTGCAGTAGGAAGACAAAGGACGGAACGCAAAACAGGTTTGCAAGGCAGGGAAGCAGTAGGTCGGCTGCAGCCATGGTGCATGGATGCATTGCTCGTGTGTGTGTGTGTGTGTGTGTGTGTGTAGGAGTGGGAAATTTTTTCCATACGCTTGAGTTGGGAGCATGCAGGTGTGCTTGCAAGGCAACGGGATGAGCAGCAGCGTATGGATGGATGAACAGCTTGCTTGGTACAGATCGACACTCGATCGAGCAAGACAAGATGAAACTTGTGGCACTGATTCTGGCTTTCTTGGGAGGTGGATGTACACCGGCAGACTTTTGGCCATGGGAGCTCGGCAAAAACAGGGAACGGGGAGCTGGAAGGCGCACCCATAGATAGGTAGAGAAAAAGGAAGCTAAGCGATGATGTTACAGGGCACGAGATACATATAGATGCGATAAAAAACGGAACACCTGAAGGATAGGGAAGGTGGTAATATTCTCACCTCGAGTGATGGATGAACGCCGAGCGATAAGTCGGGCAATGATAAGTGACCGTGGTGGTGCGGCGGCTTGCACGGGGCTGCAGAAGCCTCTTGCTGGTCTCGCCGAGCAGCAAGGGTGAGACGGTGGTGGTTCTGGGCGAGCTTGAGGACAGCAAGAAAACAGCCAACGAGCAACTAAGAAGATGGCCAGAAAACGAATAAGCACAGTGCACACCCAATGGAGTTCGCCGGAATTCTCGTCGGAAAATAGAGAAAAACAAGGAGAACGGGTCATATAACGGATTGATACAATCAATGATGCTAAGATGTAGAGAACAAAGAGAGGTACCTTGTGATGGTGGTTGCCCACCGGAAGAGTCGTCGAGTTGGCCGGCGATGACATGACAGGAAGAGAGAAAATTATAATTTACTATACGAGAAATTTCCCAAACTAGGGGCTCCCCTTACGGTAGTTTTGGTGTGCTTTGTCCAAGCGGTTGGTACAGATTTATAGGAAGGAAAACTCCCCACATCTACATCAACAAGCAATATGGTACTAATTGATGTTGCACCCTCCCAACTGCACTAATGGGTCTAAATAAACATTAAAGCCCATTAGTAAATAAAGACATGTGCCTTTAGGATTTATTAAGATTATTGCACATGGGCTTTAAGCGTTGAAAAAAATAAGAGATTTATTATTTTCGGAATTAATTAATTTTGTGGATAAAATAATTCTAGAAAAGTCCAGAATTGATATTTAAGCCACGAAAAATACTTCGAAGCCTCCGAAAATTTGAGGAAAATTCTCAGAGACACTTTGGAACATGATGAACCCAAATAAAGTATTTGGAGCTCATAAAAAGATTTGTTGGGAACTTGGAACATAAAGATGAAGGTGAAGGAGGTAGGAATTAAATTCCAGAGAGGCTGAAAAATTCCTAGAGATAGATATTCGTCTCCTAAACGTATAAAAAAACACACATTTTGCACATAGAAACACAAGGTGCGACCGGCATGAATGCAACAAACACGTTTCTACCTTATGATAAATTTAAATTAATGATTTTTTTATTTTCCTATGTTTTCATGAGCATATAAATTCCAAATTAATTCATTTTAGCTCTAATTCAAATTTTAGGGTGTTACATTCGCACATGGAATGGACTTGTATAAGCGTAGCACCTCTCTTACACTTTCGTTCTCGCATCGTGTAAAAGGGTTAACCTAGAGGTGCTAGATTTGGAATGACAAGGAGCTCGCCCTCACCCTCCTAAAGTTCCAAGGTAGTGCTAAACCCACCAACAACTCATGGGCCACATGGGCCAACTTCACAACTACTACGGGCTACTAATAATGGTATGGGGTGTTACACGACGTTCAGTTCCTTGCCGGCATCCTACTCCTCATTGATATGAGTCTCTAGGTGATCGATTCGTGCGCTAACAAGCCTCTAAAAGAGGTATAAGTTAATTGTCGATGTTTTCTTGTTAGCTTATAATTTTTTAGTTGAAGGGAGCTTGCTTATAACTCAAATGGTATAAGAGCTAGTGTCTCAAACTTCAATCCTGTTCACAACAACAATTTAATAGAGAATGTTAACGAATCAACCATATTGTTGTTGTGGAATATAAAGTATATGTTTTTGTTCTAGGTTTGAATCCTAATGGAGAAACCAAATTTGGGTGGAATGTTGAGGTATACATTTTTAGCCAAAATTAAGACCAATAGCCAAGCTTTATTGAAAGCTTGAAGTCCTATGGGAGTTTCATTCAAGTGTCAAGAACCATGTAATAGACTAGCACATAAGCATTTCTGATGACATGACAACATTTCTGAAAAGAGAGAAGAATTGAGTCTTATGTAGATGGAACTCTCTGTTTGCTCGGTTTTGGACTCTAAATGAGGCAAGTAATTAAATATCTATGAAACCATGCATTGAGGGTGGTTGTCATATATGTTTCATTGTATTCTATCTTACGTGGTATTCTTAGAAACAATGGTATGAAACTCTCTACTAAGAGTGGCCTAAGGGTATATTGGGTCACTTATTTACACCAAAATAAATGTGAAGGGCCACCAACTCTATGTCCAATAAAGTACCCTCTCTCTCCCCACCCCCCAACCCCCAACATTTCTCATTCATGTAGAACTGGAGATCTTGATTTTAATTTCTGTCTAGCAAAACTAAATGATTTTTTTTTGTTTACTCACATTTTACACATTCATGGCTTAAAGAAGACTCTGTGTTTGTCTTCCAAAATCAGTTCAACATTTTGGGTCAAACTTCTTCTTGTTCACGATCACGAAGGTGCCTTCTTTTACCAGAGGTGGTTACCTCCTTTTACCGCACCCTTCAGATTCGGGTCAGTCCACATGATACTGGTTCAGATGTTCATGCTCACCACAAATCGACGGATTCAGATTAATTTTGAGATATTGTCGACCACCAATAATAGTTTTTCCCACTAACAAAGTGGTATGCGCTTTACATGACAACACCTTAATTTTTTATTATTATTAATCAGTGGGGATAAGTCTTCAAGGTCTTGCTTTTAATCTTGCTTTTCATCTTTTCCTTGGTGCTCATAATAGTATGGTTCGTAAGCTATATAATTAGGTAGGGAATTGTGAGATATCGACTGAGTTAGGTAAAGATGTTCATGTAAAACAAGGATAGGAACAAGACCTATATTAGTGTTATGTACTTTAAAATTTTTGTGTTCAAAAATGTATATTCACAAATGGATTTTCTCATTGGCACAAACATATTTTCTATTTAATAAACTACGCATAAGATAATTAGAACTTCCATGTCATGTTTTCTAAATGCATATTTTGGGACAATTTCTTTTCAAAATACATCTATTTTTGCCCTATATGCAGTTCTGAAAAAGAAAACATTTGATCAACTTTGAATAATTGGATTCTAGATGGTTAATCGAAATAATATATTGATTAGACCCAACACATATTATAGACTGTTTGAATCACTTTAAATATTATTCTCTCTCATTATTATAATCCAGAAATGATCGAATAGGCTGTCAGTTTCGGTGCTCATGACCTGTGTCGGTACTAAATTATTGAAGGAACGTCAACAAATTTCTCGCTGCACTGTCCTCGCCGGTACAAATGCTCTGATTATAACTTAGAAATAATTGCCATTTGTGGATCGTGGTGTCTTGTCAGTTAGGCGAGGGAAATTAATCTCATGCACAAAATATTTCCTTTTTCCTCTCATTCCGTACTAATGTATCACCAAGGTCAAGTGTGAATGTTATTTTAACAAGGGAGTAGTATAGGAGAGCACGATACAGTGGACGAAGCTTGCTTCAAATACCACGTTTCCTAGTACTCGTGGCCGTGGGTCGTATTCATCTCAAGTAACCCAGAAATACCACGTTTCCTAGTACTCGTGGGTATTCATCCCATGCAATACAGAAAACACATATCTGTCGCACACTAAATTTCTGTTTTGGATTATGAATAGAAAACATATAAATAATTTTAATATTTTATTAAAGAATTTTAGGATTGGTTTTCGTTTAATAATTTTGAAAAGTGGAAAAGCAAGTGAATTTTGCAAGATTTTTATAATTTAATTTAATTTGTTCGCGCATTCACGCTAACTACATTATTAATTTGATGAATAAATGAAATGTAAAATGTGACTAAAATATGAATAGGTTTTTCTCTACTTTTAAAAATAAAATTTTGAAACAAGTTTTGAAAATAATAAAAGGAGCCAAATTTGATTTTTATTTTAGGTAAAAATACATTTTGCTTCGAGGCCACATAATTTCAAAATGATATTCAAACATTTTAAATGAATTTAATAAAACTTTGTAATAATATGTAACACCCTAAAATTTGCATGATTTTAAAATAGGAGCAAATGGTTTAATTATGTATTTTGTGAGCATTTAAATTTAGAAAAATAATAACTTTGTTAAAAATAAAATCAAATATAGGTCTACATACATGTGTGTGCATCCATGCTGCTGCATATTTATTTTGTGATGCTTTGGTTTGATTGAAATTTGTAAAAGAATTGAATTTGAGTTTAAATTGGATTTGAAAATGTGTTAAGAAAAATAGGAAAAATGATTTTATTTCCTTCTTCCTTTCTCGGATTTTGGCCCGAGCAGCCCAGCTCCCGCTTGGCCTTACCTCCATCTCAGCTGCCCGCTTCCCCACAGGCCCGGCTCCGCCTTTTCCCTCTTGCAGCCCATTCCAGCAGGCCGCGTCGTAGCAGGCCAGCCCAGTCGAGCCGCGCCCGCGCCGTTCCCCTCTTTTGCGCCCTGTGAAGCTGACGAGCCGGTCCCGCATGTCAGCGCCTTCCCCCACCTCTAGCTCGTGGCCGAGTTAGTTACGACCGCCGCCGCCCCGGAGTCCGCTCCACCTACGCCGCTTGATCCTTGCTGTGTAGCCCAAGGCTCCCTGGGCCTTAAATACCAGCTGCCCGGTCCTGTGCCTCCCCATCCCAAGCTTCGAAGCCGCAGCCACCTCGCCAAGCCACGCCAAGCCCTAGCGCCACCGCCATCACTGCCGCTACCATCGTCGAGCGTTGCTTTCCGTGTCGTCTTCACCACGGTAAATCGCCTTGGTGAGTTCGTCGCTTCTTCCAATATCTCCCAGTGCCTTCGGTTCGTCCAGCCGTGGTCTATAGGTCATATTCCATGTGCGCCGCCCGCTCTGGCCATGGCGCCGTCGTCGGAGCTCACCTCTGACCTCGCCGGCATCTCTTTCCGCCTCCTGTCTGATCTACGCCGTTAAATCTTGATCCAACAGTCCAGAATTCACGATACCTCTTCGCTCGGCATATTTGCAAAAGGACCCCTGAAGTTTTCTATGTGTTAACCCACTAAACCTGTATTTTTTCTAAAGAACCCTTGTACTTATTATTTATCATGCCGCCGTCCCTGGCTCAGTTTAAAATCTAATTTTATTAATTTAAAATTTACAGTTTTGTCACTAATCTTGTTTTATCCATAAAAACTTCGTTTTAACTCCGATTTGATCCATTCAAGTTGCGTTAGATTCATAATTGCGTAATCTACATGTTCATTCTACTATTAAGTATGTTTTCAACTTTTAAAATTTGAGGTTAGATTTAATCTATTATTTTATTAAAGGAAATCTTGTTTAATTCATAACTTTTTTGTTTTACCTCTGATTTTCGTGATCTTCACGTCTGTGTGTTTGTAGCAAGACGTAGATTCGTTTTACCAACTTTTTATCTTGATTTTATGCTATTGGTGTACTATTCTAATCTATAGCCTTTGTTTGCCATACATGATTGCTTCTGGATGCCTGTATGTTGCTGTGATTATCGAGTATAGACGGTGAGCAATTCACGGGTGATCAAGAGTACTACTTTGACGAGTGGATCAGCAGGAACACTTTGTTCAAGGCAAGTATAGCATGGGATCATCATTGTTTGGTATCAACTTTAATACATTTAATTCATATTGCATGAGTCACCGTGATAGGGATTCCCTGGAATTGAACTTATACCTTGTCTCCCATGGGATATGCATTGGGTAGCTTTGCTAGTACTCAACTAAACCATGATCTTGTAACTTGACTAATGGTATATGCAATAAACATTAAAACATGACTTTTTAGCAACTTGGAAACATGGGGCTAGAGTGTTTAGCTACTTTTTAAATGCTTCAGATTCCTCTTCCTAAGGACTTATCTATAAGTGAACATCTGGGACTTACAGTACAGCTATGAGGGACACATGGCCCTGGCTTTAGCTCAGTATGAGGACATTTTTTAGCTTGTTAGTGGTTACCTTTATGGCGTAAGAATGGCTTGACGAATTGGGTATAGGACAGCCTGTACTCTTATGTGTGTAGCCGTGATGGAATTGTACCATTCGATAGGGGGGTTCCTATATCTATTTGCCGAGTGAATCTAATGGTCCTAACTTGTTAGACGAACCTTTGAAAGGCTTTATAGTGAACTCTACCTACTCACCTTGGAAGTGTTTTGGGAGTAATTAACACAGGCATATGGGTATCACGACTCACAGTGAAAGTGCACAACCTCTACAGAGTGTAAAACTGGTATATCAGCCGTGCTCACGGTCACGAGCGGCCTTAGAACCCTTATGAAATAGATGATCACTAAGAATTATCTGTTTATGCTATTCATTATTTATGTTTACATTGATCATGTGTTTTACTTTGGGATTAAAATAACTTGTTGCTACTCTTATGCTAAAATTGTGAGAATTAAAAGCTAAATGTTGTTAAACCTGTGTCAAGCCTTTTGAGCCTCATGAAACCTATATTACACTTGTTGAGTACGACACGTACTTACGCTTGTTTATTTTCATTACTTGGATAAAAATCCCGGATGGGTAACAGATAGCTATGGTAATGACGACTTTCCTGAGGATTACTAGACTTGTGATCAACCAGTTGACGTCCCTGTGATATGGAGCTTCCGCGAAAGATTTTTCTTTATACTTCCAATACATTTATGTGAAGACTATGTCTTATTATTCGTGATGTAATAAACACTTGTGATGATACTATTTATAATTTGTCGGCTTGTGTGTGTGACTGATCTCTGGGCGTACATAAGATTATGCATCCCATTTTATCCTTCAAATCGAGTGTGACAGATTGGTATCAAAGCCGTGTTAACTGTAGGACGTAAGCCTAGTTAGCAATGGTCGTTTTAGCCTTTTTTGCTTCACTCATTTCATGCTTCCCATCTCACTCTTGTTAATTGCTAAATTTTATGCTTCTTTTGCCTCACTCTGTTATGAAAATTATTGCTTTTAATCTGACTAAATCTAATTCTATAGATGCCTCGTGCCAATAAGACCACTCGCATCAGCACCAGAGGCTACTACACGCCTCGTGGTTTGTATGAGCCATGGAGCCATGTGAGGAGGAGGAACCCTAGGAGCAAGAAATTGACTCGCTAGGACCTACACCTATGTCTAAGCCATTCTAGGAAGAGCTCGAAGAAGAAGAACCCGAAGAAGTAGGGGTCGTTGTATTGTTTGATGATGAGGAGGAAGGGGACGCCATTCAAGAAGATCAGCCTACCCCTGCCATGGGATGGACTACAAAGATCTGGTACAAGCTAGGGTGTAAATCCTCTATTTCGCACCACCAACTTGTGGGTATTCTTCAGACCTACTACGCTGATTGGGACGCAGTTGTGGAATATGTCTACAAAGAACATACGCACCATCTGGAGGACACTTATTGGAAGACTAGGGCGTGCATCTCCATCAGGGATGAAGAGAATGAAGCATATCAGCTGGACACAAGCTATTCGCATCATGTTCATTGTGCCACCATGGAAGATGGCATAGAAGATGCAGCCGCTAAAGCCTGCATGGGTCTCCATGGCCGCCATTTTGAGGATATGAAGGAGGACCAATATCGATTCCTCCCTCGCCAACACCCTGAATTAGAATGGGCAATGATGGACCCTCAGGGCACGGATCCAACTACTCAAGTGATGGTACACTTCGACTGTGAGTTAGTAGGGAAGATTCGGTGACTAGAAGATCAGTTAAAGGCACAACCAGAGACACTTAAGAGGTACCAATGAGTGATAGATGACCAAAGGGAGTGCCTTAGCCTACCAAGGATTTATGAGAAGCTTCTCCATAAACCTCACCCATAGATGTTGGAGTTCCTTTCTATGTAATAAGACGTTAGTAGCACGAGTCAAGTTGAGTCAAGTCGAGTCTAGTAGTGTGGTGTGAACTTTGGTGTGCCTAGTTGATTTATTATTATGTTTATGTGTGAGTTGGATTTTTATAATGAGTGCTAGAACTTTGTGGGCATGTCCACAAGTTCCATAATTAAGAATATTAAAGTTTGAGTCAATAAATAAATAGTTGGGTTTGGTACATCTTGTTCTCTCGGATCTATTTTTTTGGAGCAATCTGCCCATATCTCAATGCCAATCTAAATCTACTTGACCAAAAATTTTGAAGTTTTTATGGTAACAACTAGACTTAAGTATATTCCTAATGCCTCTGGAATCACCCCTATATCTGATCTGGTTTGGGAGATATATATGTTTCAAATTGAAGTTTCTGCGTAGTCTAGAATCTAGAACAGATTCGGTTGTGTTATGTTTTTGAGTAACATAACAACAGAATCTGGGCATGTGATCTTAATAAAAGTTGTGGATAATTTATTAAGCTTTCGAACCATGTAAATCATGTCTCTTTTGGATGTCCAGAATGCGAGATAGGACTGTTTTTCTGAGCTGCTAATGTTGGAACTCGTTCAGAAAATTTTCAGAATGTATTCTATATCTCTGTAAGTGTCTATAACTTGGAAATCTCTAAATTTTGAATATTTGTGTTGGATGTCAGATGTCTGGAAGAGAAAGAGGCTGAGGTCGTGGAGGTGTTCCCCCACATCCAGTACCACCACCGCCACCTACTATTGAGCAGCTTCTGGCAGTGTAGACACAGCTTATGCATGCTCTGTGCGTAATCAGCAGAATCAACCAATTGGCGGAGCACCGCATGACAAGCGTGGTGAATTCTTGAAGGGCCGCCCCCCCGGTGTTTTCTCATGCCACTGATCCACTGGAAGCAGATGATTAGCTTTGGGCAGTGGAAAAGCAATTCAATATAGCGCAGTGCGATGACTAGCAGAAGGTGTTGTACGTGTTAGGACAACTCTAGGGAGAAGCTCAAGACTGGTGGGAGGCATTCGAGTATGGACGTCCCACTAATACTCCTCCTATCACCTTGTAGGAATTTAGAGAGAATTTCATATCCTACCATATACCTGAAGGATTGATAGAGCTGAAGCAGGAGGAATTCAACGCTCTAAAACAGGGGTCTATGTCTTTGGCTGAGTATCATGACAAATTTGCTCAGTTGTCATGTTACGCTCTGAATGAAGTGGCTGATGATGCTGATAAGCATCGCTGCTTTCTTAAGGGTCTGTATGATGGTCTGCAACTCTAGCTTATGTCCAATACATACCCCAATTTCCAGACGCTGGTGAATCGCGCTATTATTATTGACAATAAGCGCAAAGAGATTGAGGCTAATAAGAGGAGGCTTCTGGGATATGCCTCTAGGAGTAATACTCGTCCATGCACCAACCCTCAGCAAGGCTTCCAGCAGAGGTACCAGGGACCACCTAATTAGTGGAGTCACAACCCGAACCAGCAGCGTCCACTGTACAAGCAGCAGAATGGCAATCAACGTCCCTAGCAGCAGAGTGGCCAGCAGACACCATGACAGGGAGCATCTAAAACCACTCTCATGAACACTAGTGCACCTAGCACCCCCAACATATGCTATTGTTGTGGAGAAGTTGGGCATTATGCTAACCATTGTCCTAGGAAGCAGAATCTGCTAACACCCTAGGGTCAGCACAGTAATCCAAAAGGAATGCCTCACAAGCCAGTACCCAACACAGGAAAGGTGAATCATGTGTCTACAGAGACAACACTTGTGGAACCAGAAGTCATGCTCGGTACATTTGATGTTAATTCCACTCCTGCCACTATTCTTTTTTATTCTAGAGCTTCGCATTCTTTCATATCACAAGCATTTGTTAGAACGCATAGCATACCCTTATGTGCCATGCAAAATCCAATATTAGTAAACTCATCAGGAGGTAGTATGCAAGCTTCTTATCATTGTCTTCCAACTAGTCTATCCTTAAGGGGGGTAGAGTTCAAAGTAAGCCCCATTGTACTAAGAACATCTGGCATTGATGTGATTCTAGGTATGGATTGGATGATGCAACAACAAGCAGTGATTCAGTGTAAGGAGAAGGTAGTAGTTGTGACCACACCGAATGGGGATAGAATCAGTATCGATGTTGTAGTGCAAAGCAGTCGACAGCCACAATGAACCAGCTTGATGATCGTGTCAACAAGAAGGACCCAGTAGTGGATGAGTTTCTAGATGTGTTTCCCGATGACTTGTTAGGTATGCCACCTGACCGTGACATTGAGTTTATTATTGAATTTTTACCTGGAACTGCACCTATAGCTAAGCATCCATATAGAATGGGGGTTAATGAACTAGATGAACTTAAGCAACAAATAAAGGAGTTATAGGAGAAAGGTTTCATTGGTCCTTGTTCATCACCTTGGGGAGCACCGGTTATATTTGTTGACAAGAAGGATGGTACCAAGAGAATGTGTGTTGATTATCGGTCATTAAATGAGGTTACTATCAAGAACAAGTACCCGCTACCCAGAATTGATGACTTGTTTGATCAGTTGAGAGGTGCTTGTGTTTTCTCTAAGATTGACCTTCGTTTTGGTTATCATCGGTTGAAGATTCATCCAACTAACATACCCAAGACAGCTTTTACTATGAGGTATGGTTTGTATGAGTACACCGTTATGTCCTTTGGTTTGACCAATGCACATGCATACTTTATGTACTTGAATAATAAGGTGTTCATGGAGTTTTTGGATAAGTTTGTGGTGGTATTTATCGATGATATATTGGTATTCTCCAAAATGGAAGAAGAGCACGCTGAACATCTAAGGTTGGTCTTGCAAAAGCTCAGAGAACATAAGTTGTATGCTAAGCAAAGCAAGTGTGAGTTCTGGTTGAAGGAAGTTTCTTTCCTTGGCCATGTTGTCTCTAATGGTGGAATAGCAGTAGATCCAAGCAAGGTGAGAGATGTGTTGAATTGGAAACCACCAACCGATGTGGGAGAGATTCGAAGTTTCTTGGGATTGGCTGTCTACTATAGAAGTTTCAAGGAAGGGTTTTCTAAACTAGCCAAGCCAATGACAGCTCTCATGGAGAAGAATGCTAAGTTTGTGTGGTCTAAAAAGTGCCAGGCTAACTTTGAAGAATTGAAGAAGAGGTTGACAATTGCCCTAGTATTTGTTTTGCCAGATTTGAGCAAGAACTTTTATATCTATTGTGATGCATCTCGTCAAGGTCTTAGATGTGTTCTTATGTAGGAAGGAAGAGTAGTGGCCTATGTATCCCGATAGTTGAGAAAGCATGAGCTAAACTATCCTACTCATGATTTGGAGTTAGTAGCAGTGGTTCATGCTCTAAAAATATGGAGGCGCTATCTTATCGGACATAAGAGTGATATCTATACTGATCACAAGAGTTTGAAGTACTTTTCACTCAGATGGATCTGAATATGAGACATCATCGATGGTTGGAGTTGATTAAGGATTATGATCTGGAAGTGCACTATCATTGTAGGAAGGCGAACGTTATTGCCGATGCTCTTAGCAGGAAGAGTTACGCCAATGAGGTGCAAGTGGCAACTATGTCAAGTGAGTTGTGTGTGGAACTTAAGCAACTAAACTTGGGTTTCATCACTAATGTAGTAGAGTTGGTGATAGAGCCTACATTGGAGCTAGAGATACGCAAGGGTCAGTTATAGGATATGAGGTAAAAGGAAATCGTGGAGAACATAGTGATTAGTAAGGCACCAGGTTTCCGTATGGATGATAATAGAACTCTATGGTTTGGCAAAAGACTATGTGTTCCTGAGAATAAGGCTATACGAGATGCAATTCTTTGTGAGGCACATAAGTCTGCTTACTCTATTCATCCCGGGAGTACCAAGATGTATTTGGATCTAAAAGAGAAGTATTGGTGGTATGGACTTAAGAGGGATGTGGATGAATATGTTGCTTTATGTGATACATGTCAGAGAGCCAAAGCTGAACATCAAAGACCTACAGGATTATTACAACCAATGAAGATACATGAGTGGAAGTGGGAAGAAGTTGGTATGGATTTCATTGTCGGGTTACCACGCACTCAGGGAGGTTATGATTCAATATGGGTGATAGTGGATCGGTTAACTAAAGTTGCTCACTTTATACCGATCAAGACTACTTATAATGGACCGAAGTTGGCCCAATTATATATGGAGAAGATAGTGTGTCTACATGGAATTCCCAAGAAAATTGTGTCTGATCGAGGTACTCAATTTAATCTCATTTTTAGTAGTAAGTACATAGTTTGTTGGGAACAAAGTTGAATTTTAGTACAGCATATCATCCTCAGACAGATGGATAAACTGAGAGAACTAATCAGATTTTAGAGGACATGTTGAGAGCTTGTGCTTTGTAGTATGGTACAAGTTGGGACAAGAGTTTGCCATATGCAGAGTTCTCATATAACAACAGTTATCAGAAGAGTCTCAATATGGCACCTTTCGAAGCTTTGTATGGACGAAAGTGTAGAACCCTGTTGTTTTGGAATCAAACGGGAGAAAGTCAAGTGTTCGGACCGGATGTTTTAAGAGACGCAGAAGAGCAAGTAAGGATGATTAGGGATAACTTGAGAGTGGCACAATCTCGATAGAAGAGTTATGCTAACACTCGGAGAAGAGAATTGGTTTTTGAAATAGGAGATTATGTTTACCTAAAAGTATCACCAATGAGAAGTGTGAGAAGGTTTAACATGAGACATCATGAAGTGGCTTATCAGTTGGTATTGCCTAAGAGTTTGCCAAGTGTACATGATGTGTTCCATGTGTCTCAATTAAAGAAGTGTTTGTGTGTACCTAAGGAGCAGATACCGTTAGAGGAGCTTACAGATAAGGAAGATCTTACATACGAGTAATTTCTGGTAAAGATTTTGAGACAGCGGAAAGGGTTACGAGGAGCCGAATTATAAGGATGTGTAACATTTAGTGGAGTCGGTACACAGAAGAGGAGGCAACTTGGGAAAGAGAAGAGGATTTGAGGAAAACATACCCGTAGCTTTTTGAGTAAGCATCGTCCAAATCTCGAGGACGAGATTCATTTTAAAGGGGTAGAATTGTAACACCAAAAAATTTGCATGATTTTAAAATAGGAGCAAATGATTTAATTATGCATTTTGTGAGCATTTAAATTTAGGAAAATAATAACTTTTTTAAAAATAAAATCAAATATAGGTCTACATACATGTGTGTGCATCCATGCTACTGCATATTTATTTTGTGATGCTTTGGTTTGATTGAAATTTGCAAAAGAATTGAATTTGAGTTTAAATTGGATTTGAAAATGTGTTAAGAAAAATAGGAAAAAGGATTTTATTTCTTTCTTCTTCCTTTCTCGGATTTCGGCCCGAGCAACCCAGCTCTGCTCGGCCTTACCTTCATACAAGCGCTGCTTCCCCACAAGCCTGGCTCCGCTCTTTCCCACTTGCGGCCCATTCTAACTGGCCACGTGGAAGCAAGCCGGCCCAATCGAGCCGTGCCCGCACCGTTCCCCTCTTCCACGCCCTGTGAAGCTGACGAGCTGGTCCTACATGTCAGCACCTTCCCCTACCTCTAGCTCATGGCTGAGTTAGTTATGACTGCCGCCACCCTAGAGTCCGCTCCGCCTACGCCGCTTGATCCTTGCCGTGTAGCCCAAGGCTCCTCAGGCCTTAAATACCAGCTGCCCGTGCCTGTGCCTCCCCATCCTAAGCTTTGGAGCCACAGCCGCCTCACTGAGATGTAGCGCCACGCCAAGCCCTAGCACCACCGCCATCACCGCTGCTGCCATCACCGAGCACTGCTTTCCGTATCATCTTCACCATGGTAAATCGCCTTAGTGAGTTTGTTGCTTCTTCCTCTATCTCCCGATGCCTTCGGTTCGTCGAGTCGTGGTCCGTAGGTCATATTCCATGTGCGCTGCCCGCTCCGGCCATGGTGCCACCATCGGAGCCCGCCGCCAACCTCACCAACGTCTCTTTCCCCCTCCCGTCTGATCTGCGCCATTAGATCTTGATCCAACGATCCAGAATTCACGATACCTCTTCGCCCGGCATATTTGCAAAAGGACCCCTAAAGTTTTCTATGTGTTAACCCACCGTCCTTGTATTTTTCTAAAGAACCCCTGTACTTCTTCTTAATCATGCCGCCGTACCTGGCTCAGTTTAAAATCTGATTTTATTAATTTAAATTCTAAAATCAAGTTCTATCTATTTATAGTTTTGCCACTAATCTTGTTTTAGCCATAAAAACTTCATTTTAACTCCGATTTGATCCATTCAAGTTGCGTTAGATTCATAATTGGGTAATCTACATGTTCATACTACTATTAACTATGGTTTCAACTTTTAAAATTTGAGGTTAGATTTAATCTATTATTTTATTAAAGGAAATCTTGTTTAATTCATAACTTTTTCGTTTTAGCTCCGATTTTTGTGATCTTCGCATCTGTGTGTTCATAGCAAGACGTAGATTTGTTTTACCAACTTTTCATCTTGATTTTATGGTGTTGGTGTACTGTTCTAATCTATAGCCTTTGTTTGCTATGCATGATTGCTTTTGGATGGCTATATGTTGCTGTGATTATCGAGTATAGATGGTGAGCAATTCACAGGTGATCAGGAGTACTACTTTGATGAGTGGATCAGCAGGAACACTTTGTTCAAGGCAAGTATAGCATGTCCTTGTTTCCTATGAACTTTAATACATTTAATTCATGTTGCATGAGTCACCTAGATAGGGATTCCTTGGAATTGAACTTATACGTTGTCTCCCATGGGATATGCATTGGGTAGCTTTGCTACTGCTCAACTAAACCATGATCTTGTAACTTGACTAATGGTATATGCAGTAAACATTAAAACATGACTTTTTAGCAACATGGAAATAGGGGGCTGGAGTGTTTAGCTACTTTCTAAATGCTTCAGATTCCTCTCCCTAAGGACTTAAATGTAAGTGATCATCCGGGACTTACAATACAGCTATGAGGGCCACATGGCACTAGCTTTAGCTCAGTATGAGGAACTTTTCTAGCTTGTTTGTGGTTACCTTTATGGTGTAAGAATGGCTTGATGAATCAGGTATAGGATAGCCTCTACTCTTATGTGTATAGCCGTGATGGAATTGTGCCATTAGACAGGGGGTTCCTATATATGTTTGCCGAGTGAATCTAATGGCGCTAACTTGTTAGACAAAGCTTTGAAAGGCTTCATAGTGAACCCTGCCTGCTCACCTTGGAAGTGTTTTGGGAGTAATTAGCCCGGGCATATGGGTATCACGACTCACAGTGAAAGTGTACAACCTCTGCAGAGTGTAAAACTGGTATATCAGCCGTGCTCATGGTCATGAGTGGCCTTGGAACCCTTATGGAATAGATGATCACTAAGAATTAGCCATTTATGCTATTCATTATTCATGTTTACATTGATCATGTGTTTTACTTTGGGATTAAAACAACTTGTTGCTACTCTTATGCTAAAATTGTGACAATTAAAAGCTAAATGTTGTTAAATCTGTGTCAAGCCTTTTGAGCCTCATGAACCCCATGTTACACTTGTTAAGTACGACACATACTTACGCTTGTTTGTTTTTATTATTTGGATAAAAATCTCAGATACGTAACAGATAGCTATCGTATTGATGACTTTCCTGAGGATTACTAGACTTGTGATCAATCAGTTGACGTCCCTGTGATATGGAGCTTCTGCGAGAGATTTTTCTTTATACTTCCGCTACATTTATGTGAAGACTATGTCTTATTATTCGTGATGTAATAAACACTTGTGATGATACTATTTATAATTTGTCGGCTTATGTGTGTGACTGATCTCTCGGCGCACATAAGATTATGCATCCCATTTTATCCTTAAAATCGGGTGTGACATAATACTTCAAAAATACATAATCTCTTCAAAGACCAATTTGTTTATGTTCAACCAATAATGTTTAATGTTTAGGCCCATTAGTTAAGGTGGAAGGTGCGATGTCAATTAGTACCATGTTGCTAGCTAATGTAGAGGTAGAGAGTCCCTAGTTTGAGAATCCCAAAGATAGTAAATTAGATTTTCCCTCTTCTCTCTATTGCGCCACTTCCACCACCTTGCCCGTGGCGCAATCGCATCGCCTCACCACGCCATGGCCACGATCCAATGCTCAAATAATTTATAAGCCCCTATGTTTGTAATTATTTGAGCTCCAAACCATTTACATTTTAGTCCTTGGCTTATAAATTATTTACATATAGGTCCTTTTATTTACAAATAAGACCCTAAAATTTCAAATGTTCATATCTTTTCAACTATTGCTCCATTTTAGGTGATTTTTGCGCTCACATGATCATGGAAACAAGCCTTACGCGTTAACAACCTTTATAATATGATTTTGTAATGTTTGGTGCACTTTTTTATGTTTATTTGTTATGCTTATGCCTATGCATGGTTGTTTTCTATCAAAAAGAAGATGGTCAAGGTTGATTCGGAAGAAAGGTTTGACCAACGTTTTTGTGGCAACTGTCCTTGACCATAGTTGCAATTAATTTTATTTTTGGTTAGTATAGTTAGACATTTAGATTGTATGAAGAGTGCAAACTTGAATCCTATGTTAGGGGTCACTAGAGTTGATATATCATCCTTGAAACTAGAGATGGTTTGGGTAGATTCATGCTTAGTTTGCAATCTTGGGTTGGGGAGGTTTTATGTTAATTTTCATTAATTGTCTATGCAAGTACGTGTTGTAATGTTTTTACCAACATGGTGATTAGGTTATCTGAGTAGGATGAATGGTTTGGTAAGATGATTATTTGGTTTTGTTATATGTGTTTCTTACGTTGGTGCTAGTTCTTTCTCTAGATTCTAAGATCTAGTTCTTGGAGCATGTAACCTAGCTTAATAGCATAACAATGAGGTCTGGAAGGGCATTCCCTGGCCAATTAATTTGCTTCCTCCTAGTTATGCTACATGGGACAATTTATGTACGTGGCTTATGAGGGGATTTCTGCAATGGAGTTTGCTCCCTTTTAGCGGTGAAGTCCTTAGTGTTATGTGTAAAATAGAATTTGAGGGACTTTGTAATGGCCTTGTAGTATGATCCAACTAGAACACCTTGGCAGTGCTTAGCGTGAGTCAGAAAACATGACTCATGAGTAAACACATATGACACTAAGGTGTCTAATGATATAGGATGAGATGCTTATGTAGTTGAGTAAACCAGTGTAAGCCTTTCCTTGATATAAGCCTTGTGTCAAACTTTCCTACACTTGCGGACAACATTCTGATGTACTCACCCTTCCTCTATCCTTGTGCTACCCTACCCAACTGTTCAGACAAGAAGATGGAATTTATTAAAGACGGTGTTGATGTAACACCACCCTGTGTCCAAAACCTACATATATGTCCTAGCTCCACATGTGGAACAGATCTGCATACACAACACTTCTCTTACACTTTCATCCTTGCTTCATGTAAAAGGGTTATAAGCTGGCCCTCACCTTCCTAAACTTCCAAAGTGGTACTAACCCAACAACGATAACTCCTCATGAGCCACATGGACCACTTGGGTGAACAACGCTACTACTATAGGCTACTAATGGGCTGGGGTGTTACATTCACCCTCTTAACGGCTGATGTCCTTGGTAGCTCACCACATATGCAATAGATGCCTAGAACCACCTCTCAGTGCTCTAAATACCATCTGTGACACCATGCATACAAAATCTACTTATATGGCTCAAGTCCACACATGGAACATGCATAGCACATCTCTTACACATTCATCCCCACTTCATGTAAAAGGGTTAACCCGAAGGAGCTATGTTTAGAATGACAAGGATTATAAGCTAGCCCTCACCCTCTATATACTTCCAAGGTGGTACTAACCCACCAACTACAACTCCTCGTGTACCACATGGGCCACATGGGTGAACAACACTACAACTACTACTAGCTTCTAATGGGCTGGGGTCAATTGAGGCTCGGCTGGTGTACCCATGGTCGGTTGTTGTGGACATGGACACCCTAAGGTTTATTTTTATTCTACACCCTCTAGTCATTTTGTAATAAGTTATTTCTTTTGTAATAAACACTACTATGTATCACTCACATTGTTGTCACATGTATGAATAAACTGATTGGGTATACATGTGATTTGCTTTCAGTTTTGCCCTTAAAATTGGGTGTGCCAATATCACTCACACAACCAAGTAATCATCACAAGGATAAATGAGAGAGAAAATTTTTAAATGTTTATTACAAGTCTCTAATGCATTAAATTCTCAAGTTAGAACTATAAAACTAATTTGCGATATTTTGCTAACCTAGGTGTGGTTTGTAAACCAAATGACTTTCTCAATGTTTTGCCTTGGTTAAGAGTACTACACAATGAATTACATTTTAACAAATAACTAGCAAGCGTCTTTGCTCCTAGGTATCACAACCATCAACTCAAATGGGCTCCTACCATTTATATCCAATTTGTCAACTCTGGCGAGACATCATGGCCACCAAGGTCCTTTAGGTTCCTACAAAGCAACTTAAGTAAAACACTATGAGGTACGGGATTGTATTCCGTAGGACTTACCAAAATAATACTTGCTACTACGTAACCATTTTGTAGTCACGGCCAAAATTAATTTTCAAAGGTTGCTGCAAAAATAGCCTCTACTCATGTGTCTCTAGAATGTATTGATTTCTAGGGATGGGTATTCGCCCCCCCCCTAAAAATCAATTTGTAGGCCAACTTTCAGACTATCAGCCGCCACTAAAAATAATCATTTTTAAGAATAGAAATTAGCCATAAAAATAGAATAAATAAATTCAAGAAGAATCCCACCACGTGAGCCATTGTGGCCACAAGCCAGAAGTCATGCAATTTTTTTGTGTGAAATACACTTGTGTACAGCTGCTATGAATCGAACTCAGGAGCTTAGCCCTCACATGAGCCTCCCCTACCATTCTAGTGCATACAAACTCATGATCAACTAAATGATAATGTCCCTTTGTAATAGTGAATGTGTCTAATGTCATGCCATGTTGAGATGTTCTCAAAATCATATCAAGGAAATCATTTTTACATACCCATATAGGAGCACTTTCAGACTGTGTTACTACAAAAGTATGCCTATATCACCATTTTTCTGGTAGTGCCAATTGACAAAAAATCAACCTACTACACTTTTTATCCTACTTTTCTAACCTACTATTGCTCCATGTTTTTCATTGCTATTGATGGCTAGTGGTTCAACAATGACAAAGCTCTATCTAGAGCAATAAAGCTGCCTAGGGCAGCCCATAGCCGCCGCATACCCTGACGAGGTCTCTCCTAGGCATGCGGGGTTTTGGGTTTGAAGAGACCACATTGGCATGTCTTGCGTATCATGCTCCCGATGAGAACCTCCGGTGACATGTCCTATTTATAGTGCTCATCACTGGAGGCACTATTTGAAGTGTTCATGTGCGAACATGCTTTTGGGAAATGAACAACCTAAAAGTTAGCAAGGCTATTCTTCAGCCAGTCTTTATCAAGCAATCTAGCTTCATGATAGTGTGTTGACCAACCTAAGTGTCAACACACTTATTAGCAACTCTGCTATGGACGATCGTTTTAGCATGGGCATTTTTGGTGACCTGTTGACCCTATGACAACCATATCAGTGCCTCCCCAATAGTCTCTTTGCTGGGAGGCATTCGTAGGTTTTTGCAATGAACCAGCGGAAACTATACTAGCTGATTTGAGATTTTGGCTAGGCCGGTTTCCTCGGTTTTTGTTGCAAGGTGATTGTTATGCAATCCAAGTGCACTGGCTTCTTTGTCATGGGGCCTTAACTACATCAACATATATATTCTCCTTGTTAACCATGATTTTCCATTTCTAACCAAATCATTTTCTAATGTCAAAACAAAACAAAGGAATATTGTTATAGTCAGAACGATAACTAACATCAATTCTTGGCGCACAGGAACTATTACAAATGCTATATTACTCTACTGGTAATATAAATATGACACCCCATGTCCAAAATTTGCTTATGGCCAAATTCCTCATGTGGAATGAGCTAGCATATGTGTAGCACCCCTCTTTCTCTTTGGTCCTCACTTCATGTAAAGAGTACAATTTGAGGTGATATGAAGGGACAAGGATAATAACTTGGCCCTCACAATCCTAAACTTCCATGGTGGTATCAAACCTATAAACTACAACCACATATAGGACACATGGGCCAACAACTATTGGCCTTGAATAGTCTTGAGTTACTACATTCATCCCCTCCCCACCCCTTGAGAATTGACGCCCTTGACAACTCGCTACATATATACACAACAGATGCCTATAACCATTCCTCGGTACACAGATATGCCACTCTTAACCATCCCCAGGCAATGTAAGAGTGCGCATCGTACCCCTCCACAGTCAACGTATAATGCAACACATGCAAATGCAGCGAGCAGTTGGATTGTAAGAAAAATGTCTATGTGAGCTGTTACATATGGTATTCAGAGCATTAGCCCTCGCTACATGTGAGAGAGTTGCATTTTACATTTCCCATGGAGGGGTGGTCCTATGCATCTACTTTGTACGTGGTGAGTTGGAAAGGGCATCAGCCCTTTAGGAAGGTGAATGTAACACCATGGCGCATTAGTATCCTATAGTTGTTTATCATTGTGGCCCATGTGTTTTTATAGCTGGTGGGTTTAGTACCACATTGAAAGCGTAGGAAGGTGAGGGCCAACTTATAGTTCTTGGTCACTCCAAATGTAGCACCACTAGGTTAAACCTTTTTCATAAATTAAGGATGTTTGCATTTCTTAGCATCACCTTTTTCTAAGTTGTCATCCCTAGCTATGATGCCAGAAATACGTTGTTGGTAATTATTAAGAACACTTGTAAATTTATATATATTAAGTAATCCGCAAGTGCACAAATAAAATACCATTGTAGCATTTCACCAAGTATCGTTATTTATATTTTATCCATAAGGAGGAGAGATGGGGTGGCAAGAGATATTAACAAATATGCATACTTATGACAAGATCATTAACTCTCATGCTATAGCAGGGGTAAGTCAAATGATAAATAAATGATAAGTTTAAGGCATTGATAGTATTCCAGAGATAGAAATAGATGCTCATAAATGTAGTATGGCTAGGAAGGAGATTAATTAAGAGCAAAAGATTCCTAGGTCATTCCTTATTTATTAAGTCTTTTGTACACCCAAGTATATACACTCTCATCTATAGCATAATTAACTTTGGATCTATGCATAAGGAACATTACTAAGGAAGATCAAGAATAGAGCTTGACTCCCTTCGCAATCGGGTTCTACTTGCTCTACAAATGGGGAGTGGACTACAAAGAACTCAACGGGAGTGTCACATCCATGATCTACCACATGACCTAGAGTGTAGAATGCATAAATTCAGCATCAATCATGACTATATCAAGTATATTACCAAAGCAAACTAGGAACATAATAAATAGCAATGTAATATTGAAGTAGCACAAAGTCATAAATAAAGAGGGATACAATGGATATACCGGCCTCCAGATGGCGAATCCAGAATCCTGAGCAATAGCCCAAACTCTACTTGAACCTTGGTAGCTAGCCTATACTAGAACTTGAAGAATTGGAGCTATATTCTCTTGTCTCTAGAAACCCTAATTTCTAATCTAATCTTGACTTATAGAAATCTACCTAAGGAAGGGGGGCAGGGGCTGGTATATATAGGCCGAAGCATCAATCTTGAGCCCTTGGATCAAACCAACTTGAATAAACAGCGTAGATGCAATCCTTAAGGCAGTGCAGAACCAACATACGAACGGGGTGCTAATAGGTGGGCCCCAGGGGGCTGGCCGGTCTATAGGTGGGGCCGCGCCTCAACCTTCGCTTTGATATGGTGTCTTCTCGAGTCTTCTAGAACCTTCTGGGGTTATTTTTGCTATGGATAAGCGCGATTAAGTTTGTCGATTTGATCCCCCTTGATGGTTTTTGGATAAACCCTGTTGAAAACACAGATTCACCAAAACTCATGGAAATTGTCAGTTTAAACCCCTAAGTCTATGTTGGTGATCATTTTTATGCATGTTTTAAAGTTATGTTGGTGGTTTATAATGGATGATAACTACCGTCAACAAACACCCCCAAGCTTAACCTTTGCTTGTCCCTAAGCAATTCCAAACTTAACAATGGATCAAGAGTTGCTACAATGTTTTCACTCCTCAAAAGTACACATGCGTTCAAACAAGAATTCTCCTCCGGAATAGAACAAACTATTCTGACTTCCAAACTTACCCATATTACCTTCGACCATGGGGCTTGTAGCCTTCACTTGGGTCTTGAGCAATTCAAAGATAGAACGATCAAGTCAAGCACTATGTCTCAAGTTCTTTGTTCAACCATTATTCTGGAGTTTTTGCAAGTTTTCAAAATAAAACTCAGAAATTCTATTGTATGACACTCTCAAGTCTCTCAAAATATGTGGTATTTGTGGATCCTCACCAAGGCAATAGCGATGTTATGCCTTTCTTCCTACAACTAATGCTTCTGTGGAGCTCATAGGAATGGTGATAGTATGAAAGAGAATACTTGCAATACATATATTGTAAAGTCAAACAATGGATCCAACGAGAGTTGAGTCATACAATCAAATCAAGATGTGCATGTGTGTGGAATATATGGTGGATATATGGTGGCTAACCTAATTCTACTATGCTCCATGAAAAGTTATCTCTCTTTTGGATTTTGGAAACATTTGCAAGAAAACATGGGCTATCTTATTCATCTCTTTTCTCTTTTTTTCAGGCAGGCATCTAAGTACCCATTGTTTTGATAACTCGGACACTTGTCCATTTTTTCAATAACTCTTGCATAGCCCATGCCTCTTCTTTGCAACAAAACTTTTGAGAGATATTAACAAGAACTTAGAGCATTTTATTTGGTGGAAAACCCTATCAAACATGTTTTCGCTGTTTTCTCCCAGTGTAGGAGTAAATCATTTTTGGGTGGATCAAGATGAAAAGCATGTTTTGCGCCTACCCCTAGTGTAGGAGTAGTGCATATGTGGGTGATGTGTACGTAATCTTGATTTTAAGAGCATGACAGACCTCTCATAAGGATCAACAAAGCTTGACCAAACTCAATGCAAAATAATTAGCATATATGAGTGAAAGTTTTCCTAGCCTAAATATCATGATTGGCTCTGGTAGGAATTGAAGCTTTGTCATACAGGAACTCATCATGTTTCTTTTTTATGTTTTTCAAAGGAAATTTCTAGAATTTTAGTATCACTTGGAACAAGATAAATAGCAGCTCAGACCTTCTCATATCATATATGTCAATTACCTAGACTTAGATCAAGCATTGCTACCCACGAGTTTCAAGTTCAGAGCAAATTCTCATGTCAAATCAATCATATCCAAAACTCGGGAGAATTCAAGGCTTAAAACTATGTACTTGAAAGGAATTACAACAGAGCAACTATGCATCATTTCCATTGTGAGAGTTCATCATCAAGTTCTTTTTATATATTGTCTCTTAAAAATAGAAATCAAAGCAAACTTTATACACACTCTTTTATTTGGTTTTTTTTAGATCACACCTTACTAATATATATAAAAGACAAAGACAAATTTTTATTTTGTTTTTGAGTTATGCATTTTTTAACATAATAAAGACAAACTTGAAAAAACAAATAAAAGGAAAAGGAAACAAAATACTAGAAAAAAAACTTACCTTAGATAGCGGGGGATCCTCCTCCAAGCTGGGTGTTACTGTAGTCGATCAGAATGGTGGGTCAAAGTTGAACTTCTGGAATAGATAGCTCCAGTTCTCATTCTCCTGCTATTGGTGTTGCTGGATGTTGGTGAGGCGGTCTCCCACTTCTTCTTGCCACTGGGAGTGCTGGTGAAGCATGTTCTAGATGTCGTGCTGCATCTCTTCTATGTTTGTCAACCTGGGGTCGAGGTGGGAATGCTGCATCCTATTGGTCATGGTAGCCCATTGGCTGATCATGATAGCCACAAGCAGAGAAGGACATACGTCCTCCCTGGTGGCCGCTCGAAACTTCTTCATAGGACTGCTATTGATAGTAGTCGAAGTTGCCATCCTGCCATTGCTCACTTGAACCCTGCTGCCAGGAGGTCTCAGCATGCTAAGGAGTGGGCTGCTCCCAACCAGCATGCTTGGGTTGGTACATGTGGGAGGATCCCGGCTGATCCCAGCCTACAAAGCTGGTGAAAGCCGGTCCCTTCAAAATCAGATCATTGCCGTGATACCTGGGCTGCGGGTTGTGAGTCAACCTTGTAGAGGCACTCCTATGAGGGTCTGCCTCCTTGACCTATAAATCAAACACAAAAGAATCCACCATATACAAACCAAGATTTCGGTCTAGTAACAGAATCTCGGTTGTATAATTGATGTACATCATGACAAGTTTCCCATCCTTATTCTTTTTTAACTTGTGTGCTTGGACAAAATATTCATAGTTGATATACCAATGGGGAATGTCATCAATGTAAACAACAGAAACATTTTTCAAAAGTCCCAAATTTTTTGCTATGTGGGTGACCAGAGAAGTACACCCAACATCTCCCTTAAGTTCAAGAATTTGTGTACATTGTTTCATCATAAATTTGATCGGTGAAACCTTTCTTCTCTTAACCATGGCATAGAGCTACTTAAGTTCATTCCTTACAGTGCTGGAAATCATTTCAAGGAAATAAAGAAAATCCTACCCATTTATGCATAAAGCGCAGGGTAGGGTGATGAATTTGATTTGTACGAGGACGGTAACAAGTAAGTTCTTTAGATATTTTTCTCCAAACTTTCGTCCTATCAAAATCTTGTATAGCAGTGTCTACATCGACTACACATTGAGCATGGAATCCTAGAAGCTCACTAAAATTCTTCTAGGGAACAGAAAAATCTTTCCCAAACAGTCTAAATGTGACTTCAGAATCAATGGTTTGCAAGGTCCATAGAAATTCAGCAGTTAAAAGCTTCGACCTCGACTCATTAATTTCCCAAACATTCTCCCACCCAATAGTTTTAAAAATGATTTCGAACTCAGTATTCATACCTATTGACTACAGGAGGGCTGGATCATAAGTGGGAGTGAGAATGAACCTCCGAGTTTTCAGTTGCTTGAAGGCATCTTTCTCCATCTTGTTCCAGACCTTCAGGTGCTTCTCCTCCAAGAGAATGTTCTTCTCGGCAGTTTGATGACCCAGACGGCGCTCTGATAGCGGGGGATGGAACATTGACATGCATGTCGGTGCTTCCTCTAGAAGAAGAGCTTCTCGTCGAATGGAATGCTGCCGCACGCTTGAGCTTGCTCACAAACTTACTCATCTTCCTGCAAAATAAACAGACAACACAACTCATGGAACGGATTAGGAAAATAAAAAGTCAGCGGTTAGCCATCCAGGAGTTAGTCATTCGAGAGTTAATCATTCAAGGGTTAGTCGTCCGAGGTTGCCTAATGAATTTTTTTCTAATCAAGATTTTGGCAAAACTTTCCCTCTTAATTCTATTGATTTTCCTCTCAATTGCAACAACACTTCCACTCTTAAACCTTGTCACTTCTACTCTTAATTTCTCTCAACCTTGCTCAAAATTTAGCAACACTTCCACTCTAAAACTTCCTCTTGTTTCCTAAATCTAAAATCACTTCTACTAAGTGAATTTTCAAACTACGAAATTAGAGTTTGGAATTTTGAACTTGGGATGCTTGATTGCAGCTGTGGTTGATACAGAGACCAACCAGGAGGGGTGGTATTTTTAGACGCATTGGCATAGGCTGGTCGACCAAGTGGTGTGGCCGACTAGACCCACATAGTGGCCAAATGGCCTCTCCTTCCTCCTGATCCTTCTTTGCTTCATGCTTAAGCAAGTGTTGGTGCTCTTTCGGTGGAAATGTGCTCTAGACGGTGCAGAGTGGAGATGAGTGGGAATGGAGGTGATGGTGGAGATAGAAGTGATGGATGGTGGTTGAGTGGGTCCCATATGTCTATATTTCTACCGTATACACATGTATATATATGCAATGCAAAAAATTATGATACTATGAAATACAAGAAGATGAATGAATGGTATTTTTGAATTTTTACGCCTCCACGGTAAATATTTATTATGGGTTTTTACTCCCCGTAAAATTATTTACATGGGGCTTGAATTTATATAATGCCATGATGAGAATTTTTATTTTATTTTTTTCCAAATGCAATGCAAATGCGAAAAGAAATAAATATGCTAAGATTAATGCAATGTAAGAAGTAAATATGGATAACTACCGATTTTACCTCCCGGCGAGGGTTCAGGATTTTAAGTCCACCGAACCGGACTTCTCTAGTTGCATTTATTCTTCGGGTGCATCAGTCGGTCTCGGAGATGGAAACCCTGATGGTTGTACTAGCTTCTCTTGCCACTCCAAATTTGAGCATTGTTCCGGTCTTGGCTTGAAAGCGAATCGTTCTTCCTTGCCATTGATATGGAATTTAATTTCCCTGGCTCCAACATCAAAGTGTGCATTTGTAGTACTCAAGAAGGGTCTCCCAAGGATGAGGGGTGTCTTCATATCCTCCTGCATGTCAAGTACTACAAAATCCACTAGAACAAAGAAATTTCTTATTTTTACCGGAATATTCTCGGTGATTCCTACAGGGTAGCGAACCGATTGGTCGGCTAGTTGCAGGCACATCGATGTTGGCGTGAGTGTTGAATAGTTGAGCCTGTTGAAAACCTTGTTGGGCATGACACTAACACTTGCTCCAAGATCGCATAGAGCATTCTCAAAGTTTTGTTTTTCGATCAAACAATCGATAGTGGGACATCCTAAATCCTTCTTCTTGACAGGTGATATGTTTAGAATGGCCGCACTACACTCCTCTATTAACTTGATTACCTAAGTGGTGGGCAGTGGTCTTTTGTTGTTCAGGATGTCTCTGAGGTACTTCGCATAGGTAGGTACCTGTATGGCGTGTAGCAGAGGAATATTGATATATAACTTTTGAATTACCTCTACAAACTTACCAAACTGCTCATCCATTTTGGCTTTTCGATTTCTACGTGGAAACGGTAGGAAGGTGGTGTCATGAAAATCTTGCATCATTTCCTATGCTTATGGCTCGACTTCTTCAATTTCATCGTCCTTCTTCTCCTCTTGTGTTGTTGCCGGTGTCTTACCTATCCTTGTTGGATATGGTGGATCACGAGTAGACTTGCCACCTCTTGTGGTTATGGCATTGACCTTCTCAAGGTTAGTGACAGAAGGCAAAGCAGCGGCCAGCTGGGCTAATTGTGATTCTATCTTTTTATTATAGCTAAGTTGGTCTTTTATGGCAAAGAAAAACTATCCATCTTAGTGTTTATATTTTCTAGGACCTTATCATTAAAAGCAAGCTTCTTAGAAATATTCTGATTAATCCTAGCTTGGATCTAAGATCAAGTCTCTCAAGGATGGTTGCTTAAGTTTAGAGGAATAATTACCTAGGTACTTACCTTGGTAAGTTGACCGTTGTTGTTGTTGACCCCATCCTTGCCTCTATTGTTGTGGAGCAGAATTATTGATGACAATGTTTGCATCTTCTTGATATTTAGGGAAATCAACCCCCAAATATTCTCAACATACATTTTGGGAATTAAAAGCATCTTGAATGGCCTGACGATCTTTCTTGTAATTGGCTCGCAATTCAAGCCAATTCAATAGTACGTCCATCTTGGTTGACAGTGCACGCGCCTCCTCTGGTACTTCTTCGCTCTTATTGCATGCTTGAATATTGTTTTGAGACTAGCCTTGATTAGACGCTATCTTCTCTATGAGTGTAGCATCCGGTTTTAAGAACAAAACCAGATACACACCATATGTGAGCCTAGGAAGTCAAATCTCACATATAGTTACAAATAAGGGTAATATCAATAGACAATGCTTAAATACATAACATATTAGTATAAGGAATATAACCTCAGAGTATAGATAGCGGAAAGACAACTCTGATCTTTAGGTGAAGACTCCACTTCCACAGGGACAACTGACTGGTTGATCACAAGCCTAATTTCTCCAAACTCTAGTAATCTGGTACCCATCTAGGATTTTTTCCAAATATGTGTAAAATAAAGCAAGCATAAGTACATGTCGTACTCAACAAATATAACATGAGGTTCATGAGGCTCAAAAGGTTGACACTGGTTTAACTGAGATTAGCTTTTAATTGTCACAATTTTAGCATAGGGGTAGCAACAAGTTTATCACAAGCCCATAAAAACACATGATCATGAATAATGAATAGCATAAACAGTAATCATTAGTGAGCATATTCATCATCAGTATCATCCATGTTCATCATCATTAACCATTAGTGATCATCTATTCCGTAAGGGTTCCAAGGCCGCTTGTGACCATGAGCACGGCTGATATACCGGTTTTACACTCCTGCAGAGGTTGTACACTTTCACTGTGAGTCGTGATTTACCCTTTCGCCCGAGGTGATCAGCCTCTTGACCCACTTCCAAGGAAGGTCGGCAGGGTTCACTATGAAGCCTTTCAAAGGATCGTCTAACAAGTTAGGGCCATTAGATTCACTCGGCAAACAGATATAGGAACCCCCTATCGAATGGCACAATTCCATCATGGCTATACACATAAGAGTAGAGGTTGTCCTATACCCGATTTAGCAAGCCATTCTTACGCCAATAAAGGTAACCTCTAACAAGCTAGAAAAGGTCCTCATACTGAGCTAAAGCTAGAGTCATATAGCCCTCACAGCTGTACTATAAGTCCCGGATAAATCATTTACAGATAAGTCCTTAGTGAGAGGAATCTAGAGCACCATAAAATATCCCAATGCTCTAGCCCCTTGTTCCATGTTGCTAAAAAGCATCTTTTAATGTTTATTGCATATACCATTAGTCAAGTTATAAGATCATGGTCTTTAATTGAGCACTAGCATCATACTACCCAATGCAATAACCCAAAGGTATCAAGGTACAGGGTAACAAAGTACTAGGAAATCCTTAGTGGTAGTCAAGATAGACACATGCAGTATGTATTAAGTGATTAAAGGTGTATAGGACAACAAGGAAGGTCCCATGCTATACTTGCCTTAATATACTGATCCTTCGGTAAGCTTTAATCTTCAATGTTCTTCTTCTTCTTCTTCTTCTTCACGTATATCTCACCGACTGGACTTAATCATAAAGACGACAGTGAACTCGTTTGGATGATTTACCTCGGCGTGGAGGGCAGCGCAGCGCTCGGTGAACGGACGGCGGACGGTGGCGCTTGGGTGCAGCGTGCGGCTGCGGCTCTTGAGCTATACGGTGTCTGCGGCTCTCGAGCTAGAGATTGGAAATGGAGGGCGTGGGCGTCCGCTATTTAAGGGGCGTAGACAATTAAGTGCAAGGCAACAATGCCGACGGAACGGCAGCGGACTCCCGGCGGCGGCAGCGGTGGAGTCCGGGCGATACACGACCAGAGGTGGAAGGCGGTGCTGACTGGTGGGCTAGGCACGTCAGCAGGGTGGAAAAGGGCACGTCGCAGACCCGGGCCAGCTGTGCTGTGGGGCCGTGCGAAGTGGCATAACGCGAGAGATGGGCCGGCGCAGAGGAAAGAGAAGCCACGCGGGACGTGGCCCACAGGGAGAAGAAGGACGGCCTGCGGAAGGAGAATGCTGGGCCGCGAGAAGGAAAAGAGAAACGGGCCATGGAAAAAAAACAGGCCGGTTGGGCCAAGGGAGAAAAGAAGAATGATATTTTCTTTTTCCAAACACCTTTCCATTTTGTTTCCAAATCCAAATGCAAACCAAATCAAATTCGAATAGGATTTGAAATACACTTTTTAATTCAAATAAAATTAAGAAATTTTGGTTAGTCGTCCAAAAATAAATTTTACACCTTTTTAAATTATTTTATTTTTTTTCTAATTCTCTTTTTCCTTCTTTTCTTTTACTTCAAAGCCATTTTTAATTTCATTTACAAAAGCAATTTAAACCATTTTAAATTTTCAATCAAACTACTCAATCAAATACATCAAATGCAAGGGCATGTATGCACAAACATGTTGCTAAACCTTATGATGAATTTTAATTTAATGAAAAAAATTATTTCCCTATATTTCATGAGCACAAAATTCCAAATTAAATCATTTTAGCTCTATTTCCAAAAATTCAAATTTTGGGGTGTTACAATGACAGTTTCAGCTTTTCCAAGGGTGAGTGACATAAATAATCCTCCAGCAATTGCATCAAGTTGTTCATGAGCTTTCGGAGTCAATCCATGGTAAAAGCTTTGCATGAGCAACCAATCTTCCATCCCATGATGAGAACAATCTAAAATATATTCTTGGAAACATTCCCATACCTCTGGAATGGTCTCTCCTTTCTACTGTTGGAAATTGGAAATCTTTCCTCTTAAGGCATTGGTCTTGCCAATAGGAAAAAACTTTGCTAAAAAGGCCTTCAAACATTTTGCCCATGTGTTGATGTCATCTTTGTTGGTGTAGAACCACTGCTTTGCCCTTCCCACTAGCGAGAATGGAAACATGCAGACTAGTATGATGTCTTGAGTAACGTCCTTGATGATGATTGTGCTGCTAATCTCCAAGAAATACTAAAGATGAGCACTAGCATCTTCATGTGCATTTCGGCTAAATGGAGTAGCCTGCACCATGTTGATGAGGCTTGGCTTGAGCTCAAACTCAAGGTTGTTAGTTTGGAGTGTTGGTCCAATGTGAATGTTCTCAGTGCTTTGAGCAGAGAATTCATGCAGAGTCTTGTCAGCCATAGCTTCAAAAAACTAGTGTTGAGCTTCCTTTTGATTGGTTTGATTGTGATTGATGGAATTTGTTGATGAATCAAAACCAATCCTGCAATACCCTGTATAAAATATGAACAAAGACAAACAAGGGTAAGCCTACTAAAGCAGAGGTGTTATGATTTCATCAATAAGTATTTATTTGATCAATTCTCTATAGCAATGTGCCCCTCCCCGGCAACGGCGCTAGAAATGCTTGTTGGCATTTCTTAGCATCACCTTTTACTAAGTTGTCATCCCTAGCTATGATGCTAGAAATGCATTGTTGGTAATTATTAAGAACACTTGTAAATTTATATATATATTAAGTTATCCGCAAGCGCACAAATAATATACCATTGTAGCATTTCATCGAGAGTATATCAGGTATCGTTATTTATATTTTATCCATAGGGAGGAGCAATGGGGTGGCAAGAGATATTGACAAATATGCATACTTATGACAAGATCATTAACTCTCATGCTATAACAGGGGTAAGTCAACTGATAAATAAATGACAAGTGTAAGGCATTGATAGTATTCTAGGTATAGAAATAGATGCTCATAAATGTAGTATGGCTAGGTAGGAGATTAATTAAGAACAAAAGATTCCTACATCATTCCTTATTTATTAAGTCTTTTGTACACCCAAGTATATACACTCTCATCTATAGCAAAATTAACTTTGGATCTATGCATAAGGAACATTACTAAGGAAAATCAAGAAATGAGCTTGACTCCCTTCACAACTGGGTTCTACTTGCTCTACAAATGGGGAGTGGACTACAAAGGACTCAAGAGGAGTGTCACATCCGTGATCTACCACATGACCCAGAGTGTAGAATGTATAAATTCAACATCAATCATGACCATATCAAGTATATTACCAATGCAAACTAGGAACATAATAAATAGCAACGTAATATTGAAGTAGCACAAAGTCATAAATAAAGAGGGATACAATGGATATACCGGCCTACAGACTGTGAATCTGGAATCCTAAGCAATAGCCCAAACTCTACTTGAACCTTGCTAGCTAGCCTATACTAGAACTTGAAGAATTGGAGCTCTATTCTCTTCTCTCTCGAAACCCTAATTTCTAATCTGATCTTGACTTATGGAAATATACCTCAGGGAGGGCAGCAGGGGCTGGTATATATAGGCTGGAGTGTCAATCCTAAACCCTCAGATCAAACTGACTTGAATAAATGGCGTAGATGCAATCCTTAAGGCGGTGGAGAACTGACATACGAATGGGGGGCTGACAGGTTGGCCCCAGGGGTGCCTCGGCCTCTGCTTTGGTGTGGTCTCTTCTCGAGTCTTCGGGAACCTTCTGGGGTTGTTTTTGCTACGGATAAGCGCGATTAAGTTTGTCGATTTGATCCCCCTTAATGGTTTTCTAGATAAACCCTGCTGAAAACACAGATTCACCAAAACTCATGGAAATTGTCAGTTTAAACCCTAAGTCTATGTTGATGATCATTTTCATGCATGTTTTCAAGTTATGTTGGTGGTTTATAATGGATGATAACTACCGTCAACAAAGGACAAAAGTGTAAGAAAGGTGCTATGCTTATTGGGGCCATACCATGTTAGGACCTAGGCCAGTTGCAATTTTTGGACAGGGTATTATAGATGGTATTCAAAGCTAGTACCCTCACAACATGAGTTCTTGCCTATCGTCCCAATGGTGTTGTAGGGACCATGACGCCTAAGAGGGGGTTGAATTAGGCAACTTAAAACTATGGCCTCTGAAACCTACTTATCAAAACCTATGCAAGATATATATCTAGATGTGCATTGTGGTTCTAATCCTACTAACTAACCTAGTAAGCTAGAATACGAAAGTAAAACACACAACCAAAGGCATGCAGGTAAATGTGGAGGTTTAAATGAGATAGAGAATGCAAACTCCCAGTGATGGTATTTTCCCTAGATATCAGGAAGCTCCTCATTCCCCCTAATCCTCATTGGAGCCCCTCACAACGATGCCATCACAAGTGCCAAGGTATCGGTCGAGTAACTCCATGGATAGCCCTTAGGACATCCCCATGCACAACTAGGTCTTTAAGATGGCATGTTCTAGACTTCTCCTCACCATTTTCACTATTGAGCTTCTAGCTCAAATGCCATGGGTTTCATTCGCTCTGATACAAGCTAGGTAGCCATACCACAGACACTGTTGGTATGTTCTTGCAAGATTTTAAGCCCCTAGTGTACAAGAATGGTCACTACTACACAAATGATTTTGCATGATAGTGCACTTTTATTAACTGAGATGGTCACAAAATTCAACCGCCTCCTAAAATGCCAGGCGATTAATGGAGGCGGTCAATTTTATTTATGGAGGTGGTCAAGAAATGCCCGCCTCCAAAAAAGGATTTATAGAGGCGGGCACCTTAAAATAACCACCTCCAAAAATGACGTATTTTTGAAGGCGGTCGTCTTAGGGTGCCCGCCTCCATAAATCCATTTTTTTGAGGTGGGCACACTAGAAGGCCCTCCTCCTAAAATACAGGCCCAGCTCCTAGCCTAGGCAGCCCATCTCAGCCCGATATCATGCTCATAGTATATATACCTAGAGCTAGGGCTTCACTCACTTATCTCTCTCACAGCCCCTCAATCGCCCCTTCCCTCAGTCGCACCCACGCACCTAACGCCCCACACCCGACGCCCCTCACTCGCCGCTCCCTCTCCCTCACCTCTCCCTCTCGCCCATGGTAGCCCCCACCCGAGGCTCCCCCCTCCTCTCCCAGATGCCATACCCGGCACTCCCTCTCAGTTCTCGAGATGCGGTGCCCAGACCTCTCGCTCTCGGGCCCTCTCCCTCTCTGTCTCCGAGATGCGGCGCCCGGCCTTCACCCTCTAGTGGCGCGATGGCCCTAGGAGCATGGCGGCGCTGATCCCAACTGGCCTGTGCACGCCCTCTCTCTGCCTCTCTCCCTTCGACGGCATGTGCCCTCTCTCCTCCCTACGGTGCCGGAAGGACGCAGGGATGCCAGATCCGGCGACGTCGCTGCGTTGGGAGGCCGGATCCGGCTATGGCATGCATGGGGAGGTCTCTGACAGCGCCCTCTCTCCTCTCCTCCCTCCGGCGGTGCCCGCATGTGACGACGGTGGAGACCGGCTAGATTCGGTGATGTGGCGGCTGAATCTGGCGAGCAACTACCGGATCCAGCGAGCGGGCGACCTCCTCCAGTGAGCGGACACGATGGCAATGCAGATCTGGTGAGCGGAATGATGGCGTGTGGATGGGGTCGGCGGGCCCATGGATGGCTTGGCGGGCCTGTCCACGGGTTTTCCCTTTTTTTTGTTTTTCCTTGTTTGATTTACGGTGGTGGCGTAGCACCCGGTTTTAAGAAAAAAAGCATATACACACCACATGTGAGCCCAGGAAGTCAAATCTCACATATAGCTACAAATAAGGGTAATATCAATAGACAATGCTCAATATATACGTACTTAGTATAAAGAATATAACCTTGGATAGCAAACAACGGAAAGACAACTCCGATCTTTGGATGAAGACTCCAATTCCACAGGGACAACTGACTGGTTGATCACAAGCCTAACTTCTTTAAATTCTAGCAATCTGGTACCCATCCCGGATTTTTTCAAAGATTTAAAAAGTAAAGCAAGTGTAAGTACATGTCGTACTCAACAAATATAGCATGGGGTTCATGAGGCTCAAAAGTCTAACACTGGTTTAACTATGATTAGCTTTTAATGAGTTATCTTTTAGCAATTGGGTGACAACAAGTTTATCACACGCCCATAAACACATGATCAAGTAAACATGAATAATGAATAGCATAAACATTTAACCATTAGTGAGCATCTTCATCATCCATATCATTAGTGTTCATCATCTATTACGTAAGGGTTCCAAGGCAGCTCATGACTGTGAGCACGGCTGATATACCAGTTTTACACTACTGCAGAGGTTGTACACTTTCACTGTGAGTCGTGATTTACCCTTTCGCCCGAGGTGATCAGCCTCTTGACCCACTACCAAGGAAGGTCGGCAGGGTTCACTATGAAGCCTTTCAAAGGTTTGTCTAACAAGTTGGGGCCATTAGATTCACTCGGCAGATATAGGAACCCCCTGTCGAATGGCACAATTCCATCATGGCTATACACACAAGAGTAGTGGTTGTCCTATACCCGATTCGGCAAGCCATTCTTATGCCAATAAAGGTGACCACTAACAAGCTAGAAAAGGTCCTCATATTGCGCTAAAGCCAGAGCCATGTAGCCCTCACAGCTGTACTGTAAATCCTGGATGATCACTTACAGATAAGTTCTCATGGAGAGGAATCTAGAGCACCATAAAACAGCCCAATGCTCTAGCCCCTTGTTTCCATGTTGCTAAAAACCATCTTTTAATGTTTATTGCATATTCTATTAGTTAAGTTACAAGATCATGGCTTTGGTTGAGCATTAGCATCATACTACCCCATGCAATAACCCAAAGGTGTCAAGGAATCCAGGATATCAATTAGCTAGGAAAATCACTATAACTGCTAAGGTAGACACATGCAGCATTAATTAAATGATTAAAGGTGAATAAGTAACAAGGATGGTCCCATGCTATACTTGCCTTAAACTTGCTTTACATCCAAAGCAACTAGCTTAGAGAAGCTTCAACTTTATCTTCCATTCTATAGCTTCTGTAGCTTCGTACACTCAACTTCTAATCTCCACTGCTTACGTACGGTTCTCTTCTACTCGTGGCAAACACCAAGCACAAAGAAACATACAAGTAAGCAAGCAAAGTAATCTAAGAACAATACACCAATCATAGCAAGAGCTTTAAAACAACGTACTAGGAGGGAGGGCTCGTTGCTATGGTTTTCGAAAATGCAAGAAACGCCGAAAATGGAGCTACGTATAAAAGAAACAACTATCGAATCGTCTAATTTGTAGATAAAAGAAATCCTATAAGCTTTATTTATTTTAATTAGATAAAACCATGTGAAGGTTATTAATTCAAGTTATATTTTGATTCAAAAGCGGGTTAAATTGGTCACATTTTATTCATAAATGTTGCCGTATAAATTAAGCTATTCAAACTTTAACTTTACAAAATAAAATGACATGCAAGAACACCTATTTTTGAGTTTAGTATATGCAAAGTGGTTTAACTAATCAAGTTATAAATAAAAGAAATATATTCATGTAGCAGTTAATCATATTTAACATTTATTTATATATCAAATTCCGTTGTGTAACACCTATATTGCTTTTAGATTAGAAAACTAGTTGCACATAAACATCAATAACAGTAATATTTTAAATTATAAAATTCAAAAATATTTGGCATGGTCGCTTCTAACATTTAAATTATGAGACTAACGCCACTAAATCAGAGCTAGCATATTGAAACTACCGAATTTTAAAGCTGTAGCTAATTATTTAAAGAGAAGACCATACCGTAGATAGAATGGATTATAAACAAAACATGAAGGATAGATATGTTGTTGGTGGCTTGGTGCACGTACCGGACGTGGAATTTCAGGTATGCATGGCGCTTGAGTTGGGAGCATGTAGGTGTGCTTGCATAGCAATGTGATGAGCAGCAGGGTATGATCGATGAACAGTTTGATACTCGATCGAGCCGAGGCAAGATGAGACTTATGGCGCTGATTCTGCTGATTCTGGTTTCGTTGGGATGGTGGATGTATGCCGGCAGGCTTGGCCATGGGAGCTCAGCTGCAGCGCGTGTGTTGTGTGAGCTACGGGGCAAAAAGAGGAAGGAAGGGAAGCATCGACGGATTCATCACCACGATTCGAACCTCGGCAGCGGTGTAGCGAACGGCGGTGAAGCAGCTGGTGGTGCCAGCGGCGGCGGCGGCGTGTCTTCATGGACAAAGAGCTCCAGCAATGAGTAGAAGAATGATGACGTACAGCTAGACGAGGCGGCAACGGCGGCGCGGCGGCGACGGCGACGAGAGAAGGAGGAGAAAAATCCAATTTACTACACGAGGCATTTTTCAAACTAGGGCTTCCCTTACGGTAGTTTTGATGTGTTTTACCCAAGGGGTTGGTACATATTTATAGGGAGAAAAACTTCCCACATCTACATCAACTAGGAATATGGTACTAATTGATGTTGCATCCTCCACATTTACTAATGAGCTTAAATAATCATTAAAGCCAATTAGTAAATAAATACATGGGCCTTTAGGATTTATTAGGATTATTGCACATGTGCTTTGAGCGTTGGAAAAAATAAGAGATTTATTATTTTCAGAATTAATTAATTTCGTGGATAAAATAATTTTAGAAAAAATCTAGAATTATTATTTAAGCCGCGAAAAATACTCCGAAAGCTCTAAAAATTCGGGGAAAATTCCCAGAGATATTATGGAACATGAGGAACCCAAATAAAGTATTTGGAGTCCATGATTAGATAATTTGGAGCATCTAAAAATTAAATTATGCTCGTAGACAAGTAGGAACAAGTTCTAGAAAAAACTGAAAAAATTTCCGAGAAGTTTGTAGAGATTGATTGATGGACGAGGAACTAAAAGAAGTGATTTGCGTTACAAAGAAAAGATTTTAGGAAGCTCCCAACGAAAACTTGAGCTGAGAAACAAAGAATTTGATGGTAAAAAAAGATAAAGGCGTGCTGGAGAAGGAAAATCGACCTACTAACGTATTTTAAAGGCTTTGCTCACTCTCAACACACAAAGAAGCAACAAGCAAACATCACATCATCCAAACGTCCGTCAAAATTAGAAAACTTTGAAAATTCACATTTTTTCTATAACTAAATTTGCGCTAGCTCAAACTAAACTTGGTAAATTTTATCCAAATATTAAAATAATTCATTTTATTTAGTGTTTTCTAAGCACAACCCAAAATCAGAAATTTTGGGGTGTGACAGTGGGCAAAGCAACCGCCTCCGTTAATCCAGCATTAACGGTGACCTTTGATTGGAGGCGGTTGCATTCCCCGCCCCCAGTAATCTAAAGTGCCCGCCTCTATTAAAGTTATTGTAGTAGTGGGTGTGCAAGCACCGAATGGCAAAGAGGTATACAATCCTCACTACACTAAGCCTAAGCCCAGACCAAAGCGCCAACTGGGTGATCTATATAACCTAAGCACTATGCTAATTACCAAACATCAACATTGGCTGGCCATGGGGGTATATGTAGCCTCAACCCCAAATATAGCTATCGGGTTGGGGACTGCACACTCATAGTGGTCACCAGAAAGCAAAGGTGACCCCACCAGAGTTTGTAGTGCATGCCACATCGACTAGTAGTTGAACTAGCCATTGCCATTCGGGCTATTTCTATGGTGCACCACCGGAGGATTCTGGTGCCCTCTACAACATTCGGTAGAGCCTGTGGACAACACATGTTCTTCTGGTGCCTCTCTCCTATATTTCAAAAGAATTTTCTCATGAGTTTGGAAACCTTCTATACAAATTTAGTCTTCACTGCCAAACTGTTATCCTGTAGCTTAAGCTCCTATACTGGCCATCACTACATGACCAGAGAAATCTGGACCAAAGGTTTATGGTGCTCCTTTACTATTAGGTATCTTAACGACCCACAAATAAATCTACAAGTATATGAATATCATTGTAGGTTTCACTCTGGAGTATTCTAAGGGTTTATCAAATCCACAGGGAACATGTGTGTTTTATCTAAGGTTCTAGCTACGTCCAAGTACAACAAGATGAAAGGTGTGTGTAGAGAGGATGAATGTGGGATAGAACTAAGTTAACGACTAGGATTGTTCTAGACTTGCTTACTTGGGGTACCAGCTTTAGCTTAGTGGGTTCTAAGACCTGTCCAGCCTATTACTCTATGCTGTACTCGAACATGGGGGATTAGAAAGAACGAACAGGGTTGTCACCACCTGCCGCCTACCTCCACAGACCCGTGGAGTATGAGGCAAACATTCACCAACACTTGTTTTTGTGTTTTTCTTATATAATTCACCTGCGTGTAAATATTCATCAACACTTGTGGAATTCATTAGTTTTAAAGCCCTGGCTCTATGTTGGTTATTGACTTTGGTTCATTTTATGCAGGATTACTAACGGTAAAAATGGTATTTTTAGCATTGTCATCACCATTGTGCACAAAACCGTTAATCTGAGGCTAGTGTCTCACAAAATCCTTGTGTAGTAGGGCAAATGGCTTTGTTTGTACATGTCTTCTCTCATCTAAGATTCTTAGTCTTGATGTCTTGGACTATTTGCATATCTTCTCTAATCTTCATAGCATCTCCTAGTCTTTCCTTGAGGTGTTGATCACTCGATCTTCATGTTGCCATTTATCTAAGCCATCCTTGCATCCATTGAACTAAATACCTTGGATACTAGCAAACAACACTAGTCCAAATGATCATGTTACCATACAATCACAAATTTCCCTAACTAGGTGCCATTTTTGTTACATAGGTCATCCCTTGAGGAGAGCGAAAGTAATACTCAAGCCCGCTAGTAGCCTATATAGTAGTTAGCCCTTGTGTCCCATGTGTCTTTGTAGTTTGTGTGATTAGAGCCACATTGGATGTTTAGTTGGATGAGGGCAAACATATAATCCTTGTTGCTCCAAACATAACACTGCACCTTTGGTCAACCCTTATATACAAAGCATGGACGAAAGTGTAAGTAAGGCACTATGCATATGTGGGACCACTCCATGTGAAGATCTTTAAGAAGATTTTGGACGTGGGTGTTATAATAAACTTGTTGTAATATGCCTAGATTCCATATGGATCTTATCTACACACTGAGTGAACCACACACTCTCACCAACTCATCTACGCTTTCGTTCTTGGCTTGTTACTTCACATGAAAGGGCTTAACTGAGGATGGAGACATAGAGTTTAGAATCATTATATGTTGGTCTAACCCACCCTAAACAACCAAGGTGGCACTAAAGCACCTCAAGCTCACGTCAATATAACACGCGCCACCATGGGCAAAATTCAAACTAGGCCAGATGTCACAGTCACATATTTAATTGTTGTACATGTAGTAGGGAAATTTTAAATACTATGCTTTGACTACTTGCAAATATACTACGAGGTTCCATGGTTAATATATAATTACATGGAAGAAAGCCTTTGGAAAAAAATATCACTGCTACAAAAATATCACATGGCCTTTAATTCTTACCTTCTTAGTACACACCACATTTATGAAACTTGTATTGCATATTTGACACTCTAAACGCCATCAAATGAAAAAAAAACTCAACTATAATGTTGTAGATCTCATCGAGTTACTCGAGTACTATAACTTTGTTGTCGATTTTGTCTGTAGCCGAGATTGTTTAATAGGTTTGAGAACTTATATTGCATATTTTAACATCTAAGCTATATCAAATAAAAAGTAATAAACTATAAAGTTTTTGATATCGTTAAACTCTATAATTTTGGTATAAAGTCTGCGTATGATTAATTTATATGAAAAGTTACAAACAATAATTTTGTGCGAACCGATGCATGTTCATAGACACGAACTAGCAATGATCTAAAAGTATAGGTGGTGGCAATAACCAGAAATGAAATCCTACCTACCATTGCTGGTTAGGCTATCACTGCTAGTTATAGCCACGAACCGATGGTGATACATTATCATTGCGGTTCCAAAGCAGCTGACAAAAATAGTCAGTAGTGCTATGTTTTTTATAGTGAATGTAGTTAGATAGAAATGCATGGATGCTCAATGTCCATGCAATCTTCACACTTAATTATCTTTTGGAAGTGAATTTGGACCACCCCAATAATATATTTATTGGCCCTATACCCAGTCTTCTTTCAAGACAAAATTCTAGCGAGATTTGTTGGAAATACACTAGCAAAGATACATATACGGCAAACAATGTGTTTTTTTGTTCAATCTATTGAGCTTCAATAATGGATTTATTTATTTTAAATACATCAAGGAACTAATATTTCATTTTATGCATAGTATTGAACTTATTTATTAACATTTATCTTAAGTACACAACAACACAAACTTCAAATACACTGCCACTCAGTGACAAGCGACCAGCAACATATAATATACCTAGAAATTATGATATGAACACACATATAACCGTTCAGACATACACAGTGTTAGACTGACAATTCATGTTCTTATTTCCATTCTGATTGACTTCTAATGTCCACCAAGATCCTGTGTAGTATCATGAGAACTGTGGATCAACGACCGGCATGGAAAGCTCCCAAGTGGACACACATGGTCAACGGAATCGCCGGTTGGGGCAGTCCTTCCATCAGTATTTGTGAGTTTGCGAATCTCCTTGCCATGCACATCCTTGTACATTCCATCCCCTTCTATTTTATTTGGAGTACATGTGCATGAATTGAGGACAATAATCCAGATGATCACAAACACTTTGATCTTCATTTGCATTTTTTCGGTTGCCTGGCCTACAAGTAAGCATACTCCAGTCAATGCATTACTTCTAGGAGGCCCAAATTTGCGTCGATAATAATCTTATATCAACATAAGATGTGAATTTTTGAACAAAGAAAGGTATTCACTGAAACAAAATATGAAATAGTTACCCAAGGTTGAAATAGTCGATGGAGGAACTTCTAAATGCCTCTGCTTGAAAACTTCTCTTGTACAAAAATTCTGATATGAAGTTGTGCTACTTATAGGAGGGAAAAGTAGTACTATTGGATTGAACTGTTGAAAGTAAATCCCCAAATATGAAAATTAGATTCACCACCAATAAAGTTATCAGACAACTGAAAGTGGGTGAATTTTTTTCAGAATTGACGTGTGATGGGTTAACAAAAATGGTAGATTTTCTTATATCATGTTTGGAGACACTATCAATAAGGATTTGATGTTTTTCTAAATTTTATAATAGGAGTGAGAAATCCTAGTATGGTAAAAGAAATTCTTTTTGTACCATTTGTTTGCTTGGTCAAAACAATGGTGCCAAAAAGGAGTTTGTTTTCCAACAATTTATCTAGTTCATGTTAACGTAGTGGTACTCTTGTTCCAAAATAATTTTACTTGAACTCTGTAGTAAATTATTCCAGAAGTTAATGGAGAACCCTAAAATATAATTGCTTTTATATTTTGACAATAATGACCACAACCAAGGTTGCTTACTGAAAGTCCCAGCCGCGGAGAATTGTGATCAATATTTTATCTGATTTCTAAACCATAGAATAAAAAAGGGAAATTTCAAGATATATTACATTAGATTACCTACTTCCTATGACAAACTAATGTCAAATTAGTGTCACAAATTACAGTTCTCATCCCTATTAAAGGAAATCCTGACCTGCCCCTATTTTCCTGCAGGCGGATTAAAATAATAGCCTCCTCCTATGGAAACAGAGGGCTGTCCTATAGCTTCCGACGTTTGTGGAAACACATTTATTTTGTCAGCTGTTTTCTTATGAGAACAGCATGTATTAATGGATATCAATTGTGTACTTCATATGAAATGGAACTTTCATATAAGAGCATCTCCAAGAGTATCATATTTTTTCCTCCTAAAAACATGTAGTTTTGCAACTCCTAAAAAGGTACTGGGAGGAAAAAAGAAGGCCATATCCAAGAATTTCTAATAATCCACTTCTAAAATATAGAAGATAATTTTACATTAGGAATCCTATATTATTTATAAATTATCGTAACCACTTTTATATATTATTTCTCTTTCATACATTTGCACCAGGAACCCTTTCCTACTTCTTATTCTTTCCCAAACCCTTCCACCTTTAGATGGACCGATCGATACGCACGGAAAAGCAGTATCCACACTATGGAGGAGCCGTGCAAAGTTAACACGGAACTGGGATGGATTTCCCAAGTGCGTAAATTTTAGGAGGAAGTATTAGGAGTTGTTGGAGAGAGATTTTTTCTTATCTTTTTAAAAATCAAGGATTATGAAGGGATTTAGGGAACTCTTGGAGATGCTCTAAGCGATTCTTCTAATTGAGACACTTATAAAAAATATCTGTGAAATGTATTTATTGGTATATTTTAATTATTAGGTATAGTTTGGGAATCAAATCTTTACAGAGGAAGACGTGCACCAATGGTAACTCACAGCTATGAAAATGAATTCTAGAGGGGGAGCTGTGGTTTACAGAAGCGGGCGACCCAATGCATCTGTCTCCACAAAATGCACAAGAACAAGAGGCACCCATTGGGGACCCTGCCATGACCCTAGTAACTTAAATGAAAGTACAGATTTATAGAAAGAGTTCTAGCAAACCTCATAGAAAGAGTTCCACGATTTCACAACAAATGGCATTGAGAATGTACACTAACAACGTCAACCGCTCCATCTGCTGAATTGATTGCCCATTGTCTCAGAGATCTTCCAAGTAGTATAAGAACCCCATTATATATACCTTCCCTCCGCAACATGATGGTCAGCTAGGGCTCGTGCGGCTCTGAGAAATCCAGGTTCCAGATGAATAGCTGATTCATAGAACTTTCCTGCCTGCAAGAGATGCATTAATATTTATATTGTTAGCACAATTGGACAAAGGCTATCACTGACGAGAAACTGACAATGTCAAATCACAAGAAAATGTCCATTTGAAAAGAATGATGAGTTCATTTCAGTAAGTCACAGTAACTTAACTCATAAAGGAAAGCAGGTTAAGAAGCACATATATGCTTGTTCCGTGAAGTCATTGACCAAAGTAAACATGAATTATGCAGGTATTAACTATCAACCTAATAAGTAATAGCAGAGCACTTCAAGTCAGAATGTTGAAAAATATTTGCCAGATTTCTTTCTCATACAATGCAGGACAGCAGATAAACATTATTAACTAAAAAACATCCACGATTCATCACCTAGTTAAACATAGTGATCTAGCTACGCGTGATTGCTTCCAGAACCCGAACATACAAAATTTGCCAATCAGTGTCCATCCCACAATCTAGTGCCACTGGGTGTGAGGTGCCACCATCATCACATATCTACATCTCCCATGCATGGTCCTTTGTTGTGTAGTTTTGACCAACTATTGAAGCTAATTAGGTCACCATTTCAGTAAGAAGCTAGATCGCTCGCTATAGGTGGGCCAAAGATCAGCCAAGCCGACTTTTAGGACAGTCATTGCCCAACATCGTGTCCGCAGACAAACACCTCACCTGGTGCCTCCATCGATGACCGCGATATGCAAGACACGTCACTGAAGGAGCCTCGTTGGGAGCGTAATATTGAAAACACGTTGACGAGGTCTCTTAAAACCTAAAACCTCACACACCTAGGAGGGACTCCATCCATCGTGGCGTGTGGATGTGATGGGCTACCCTAGCTGGCTTGACCGCTCTAGAGCTTTGTCGTCATTGATCTACCGGCATTCAACATCAATGACCAAGGAGCACACCATTGTAGATGGGAAAAAGAGGGTAAAAAGTGTAGTAGATTTGTTCTTTGTTAATTAGAAAGATGGATACTCAATCGGTCATGATCCCCTGATATAAATAGAGGCTGGTTCTCTTATCCTAGCAGGAAACCCTTTTTCACGCAATTTACATGTTTCCCACGAAACCGAATGACTTTCCAAAGGAAAACATGAATTTGGGTTCCAACTGCCAAAAGCGGCCTAGGCTGCTTTCTGAAACCACAGCTTGAACCGGTTTACATAGGGCCAAGCGGGCACGCAAAACCGGCCTGGACTGATTTTTTGAGGATGTTGCCAACTATGCCCAAATTGCTCCATATTTGATCGTTTTTGCTCTTTTCTTGTTCACATGTGTTTTCCTGTCTATCTTCAACTCTCCTGTCATATATATTTTGCTCATCAACATATGCCCTCCTGTTGTTAAGCAAGACATATTTGAGTTTAAAAACACATGACAACCATAGCGATGATGTCAAGTTCATCGGCTATTTTCATCTAAGGGCAATATATACATCGACCATGCTGTTCTAAGGGTGATACGTGTACATCGGCCATTGCTTGGGCATCACTTAGGAATTTTGCCAAACACTTGGGGCATACTTTCTCTAGTACCTCCCATTAATTTCTGTTAGGTGGTGATCACCTTGCAACGTCTCTAGCACATATGTAATCATACAAATACTTTGATAACATGTATATGGACTTCCCAACTTGGAGACTACTTACCAAACTTGTAGCTTTTTGTCTTTCTTGTTGTCTGCTTAGGCAGCACGAGCCTTTTTCCATCTCCTAGGATTGTATTTTTGATAAGCTTTACCAAAGCCTTGTTACTAGACGCAACTTGACAGTAAACTCCTTATGTATCACAGGATGTAGTCCACTCTCCTTATGTATCACAACATTTAGTCAACTTTGACAAGTAATTGGCAGCAACCATCCAAGCGATGCCCTTTCGATGATGGGGAATAAACTTGATCAATGAAATTGGAATCCCATACTTGAAATGGCCATGGCTTGATTATTAGATGCATCACCGTAGCATGCACCAAATGAATATTACCACGCTGCTGGCACTCCTTTCACCGCCTTTACAAATCTCTCACACAACGACCTTTTTGCTTGATAAGACTCCAAGCACTTAAGTGTAACACCCTAAAATTTGCTTCTCTTGAAATAGAGCTAAAATGATTTAATTTTGTATTTTTATGCTCATGAAAATATGGGGAAATAATAAATTTTCATTAGATTAAAATTTATCTTAAAGTAGAAACATGTTTGTTGCATTCATGTCGGTCACACCTTGTGTTTCTATGTGCAAAATGTGTGTGTTTTTTAAATACATTTAGGAGACGAATATCTATCTCTAGGAATTTTCTAGCTTCTTTCTGAAATTTAATTCTTACCTCCTTCACCTTAATCTTTATGTTCCAAGTTCCCAACAATCTTTTCATGAGCTCCAAATACTTTATTTGGGTTCATCATGTTCGAAAGTATCTCTGAAATTTTTCCCAAAGTTTTTGGAGGTCTCGGAGTATTTTTTCGTGGCTTAAATATCAATTCTGGACTTTTCTAGAATTATTTTATTCATGAAATTAAGCAATTCTGAAAATAAATAATATATCTCATTTTCCAACCAACTCTCAAAGCCCATGTGCAATAATCCTAATAAATCTCAAAGGCCCATGCATTTATTTACTAATGAGCTTTAATGATTATTTAGGTCCATTAGTAAATGTAGAGGGTGCAACGTCAATTAGTACCATATTGCTAGTTGATGTAGATGTGGGGAGTTTTTCTCCCTATAAATATGTACTAACCCCTTGGGCAAAGCACACCAAAATTATCGTAAGGGAGCCCTAGTTTGGGAAATCCCTCGTGTAGTAAATTAGATTTTTCTCCTCCTCTCGCCGTCGCCGTCGCCGCTGGGCTGCCCGACGCCATAGACCCGCTGTTGACCACAAGAAGGCCCTAGGTGAGTTCAATATCTTTCTCTAAAAATCATGAAAATCATGAAAAATTCTAGACGATATTAGACTTCAATATCTTTCTCTAACCACAAGAATCACCTTGATAGCTATGTTGGTTATGGAGTTATGAAAATCACAAGATGATACATCAATGTTGTCTAAAGCCTGCAATAGTTTCTGCTGTGCACTGCTTTCGACTTCCTGAACTGCAAAATTTGGAAAAGTGCTCTATAAGGAAGTTGTGGAGATTTTGATAAGCTTTCCAACAATATAAACTGTAGCTCTATTAGATTAATAGAATGAGAGTTACAGCTATTTTTCTGTGCTGTTATTTTTCTGCTCGTGAGGAATTTTAGATTTCTTGTTCTTGCTCATACACGAGAGTATCATTGGGATGTAAGAACGTCTTGATACTAGTTAGCTCATCTAGAAGAAGGTGCTAGCTACCCTTTTTGTGTCCCCTAGTTTAATTTTTCTTAAGGGGATAGCCAAGTTAAAGAATTTGCAAGATGAAGTATCATACGTTCTAGTTTGCGCAGCGGAAGCGTGGTGGGACCATAACCCACAGGTCCTAGGATCGAAACCTTTGGAGGAGATAAAAAGATAGACAATCACGCTTATGCCAACTATCTAATTAAGAAGGGTCTGAATGCTCAAGGTGCCATATGAAGTTCAATTATGCTCTCTAGCTCTCACTTGGAAGAATCGATTAATCTGATAAGAAAGGTGGTACCTAGAGGATGTATATCACTTAAGGGTTTCATCATCCAAAGTAAGTATCCTTTGCTCGGTTGATAAGTTATTGGATCATCTATGAGGAATGGATGCATTCATCAATATCGCTCTGCAATTTGAGCTATCCTCAGCTGGGAGTCCAATCTTCAACATACCTAGGACAAGTAAGTGTTGATGACATAGGAATGAGATATCTGATAACTACAGATGGTTTTATGGAGTCTCAGAAAATTCCAATGATATACTAAGCATAACAAGAAGGTTTGGATTGAAGAAAGTTAATGATGTGATAGGAACCCACTCAAAGATGTGAGAGAAACTCAGAGTCTTTAATAATGAGGTTTGATTAGAGGTTCAAGGAAAGTTTATCCAAGACCATCAATATATTGATAGTGTTAGTGGAGAAGCTTTAAGTTCAGATCAAGAGACTTCAGCTAAGTATTTGAAGGAGTAAAAAAAGAGGTTGAGGTAAAACCTATGTATTAGCTTTTGCCAGATTAGGACAAGAGTTTTTTATATCTACTATGATGCACCTTATCAAGGTGTGGGATGTGTCCTTATGTAAGAAGAAAAAATAGAGGTTTAAGCAAGAAAACATGAGATGGAACATCTGACATATGATCTGGAGTTATCCATTGTGGAGCATGGAGGTACTATCTAGTTGGGCATGATAAGTGACATCTATGAGGATCATAAGAATCTAAGGAACATCTTCACAAAGTTGGTTTTGAGCATATGACATCATCGTTGGTTTGGTATTGATCAAGATTATGACTTGGAAAAGTGCTATCACTTAGAGAAGCAAAAGTCGTTGTCGATGTCTTTAGCAAGAGAGAGTTATGCTAAGAAGATTCGAACAACACCATGGACTACGAATAGTCATTTGAGAGTTGAGCAACTTGATCTGAGCATCTGAAGTCATTAATGTTTTAAAGTTGGTAATAGAACCTACTTTAGACCAAGAAAGTAAGAAGGCTCCATTGGAAGGTGAATATTTTAAGAAAAAGAAATGATATTATGGACTAAAAATGAAAGGTGGCTTAGTGATTGGAGTTACCTAAGTATTGTTTGGAGTATCTGTCAGAATCTTGGAATCAGTTTGGCAAGATACTTGGAGTAAGGTTAACAGGTATGCAAAGTAAAGTGAAATCCTTATCAAGATGATGGAACTACACGAGGAAATAGAGAAGAATCCAAAGGTAGAGAGTCTGTATCTCTTTTATCACCATCTTTTGAATTTTGAGGACGAGATTCATCTTAAGGGGGTAGAATTGTAACACCCTAAAAACTGCTTCTCTTGAAATAGAGCTAAAATGATTTAATTTTGTATTTTTATGCTCATGAAAACATGGGGAAATAATAAATTTTCATTAGATTAAAATTTATCTTAAGGTAGAAACGTGTTTGTTGCATTCATGTCAGTCGCACCTTGTGTTTCTATGTGCAAAATGTGTGTTTTTTAAATACGTTTAGGAGACGAATATCTATCTCTAGGAATTTTCCAGCTTCTTTTTGGAATTTAATTTCTACCTCTTTCACCTTAATCTTTATGTTACAAGTTTCCAACAATCTCTTTATGAGCTCCAAATACTTTATTTGGGTTAATCATGTTCCAAAGTGTCTCCGGGAATTTTTCCCTAATTTTCGGAGGTCTCGAATTATTTTTCGTGGCTTAAATATCAATTCTAGAGTTTTTAGAATTATTTTATTCATGAAATTAATTAATTCTGAAAATAAATAATATATCTTATTTTCCAACCAATACTCAAATCCCATGTTCAATAATCCTAATAAATCTCGAAGGCCCATGCATTTATTTACAAATGAGCTTTAATGATTATTTAGGTCCATTAGTAAATGTGTAGGGTGCAACATCAATTAGTACCATATTGCTAGTTGATATAGATGTGGGGAGTCTTTTTTCCTATAAATTTGTACCGACCCTTGGGCAAAGGACATCAAAACTACCGTAAAGGGAGCCCTTAGTTTGGGAAATCCCTCGTGTAGTAAATTAGATTTTTCTCCTCCTTCTCTTGCCATCGCCGCCTTGCTGCCCGACACCGTAGACCCGCTGTCGACCACAAGAAGGCCCTAGGTGAGTTTGTCATCTTCTCCTGTTGTTCCCTATGCTCTCAGCTCATCAAACCGTGGCCTCTAGGACCTAAACCGAGTGCTCTAGGAAGCTTCTCGTCACCGGTAATGGACCTCCACCACGCCGGTTTTCCTCTCCGTCTGGTGACTCTCTCCCCCTCCTTTCTAATCTAGGCCATCCAGATTCAATCCAACGGTCCAAGATCCCCGTATCCCTTCGTCAGGTTTATTTACAAAAGAGCCCCTGTAGTTTCGCGTAATATAACCCGCAGTCCATGGTGTACGTCCAGAATGCGTTTTCCTATTCTGAAAACGTAGTTTCTTTCTAGTAGATTCAGAATATGTTTTCTCTTTCAGAAAGCATAAAATCCCTCTGTTAGATTCAGAATACATTTTGTTCTTTTGAAAACGTAGTTTCTTCAGTTAGATCCAAAATATGCTTTCATCTATTTATAGTTTTGCCACTTGTCTTATTTACGCCATAAAATCTTCGTTTTAACTCTGTTTTGATCCATTAAAGTTGCATTAGATTCGTAATTGACTAATCTACATGTTCATCCTACTGTTAAATATATTTTCAACTTTTGAAATTCGAGGTTAGATTTAATCTATTATTTTATTAAATGAAATCTTGTTTAATTCATAACTTTTTCGTTATACCTCCGATTAGAGTGTTTTTCGTGTCTGTGTGTTCATAGCGAGACGTAGATTGGTTTTACAAACTTTTTATATTGATTTTATGTTTGGTGTATTGTTCTAATTTAGATCTATTGTTTGCTTCGTGTATGATTGCATCGATGCTTGTGTGGTGCTTTATGATCATGTCCAGTCGGTGAGCTTTGTGTTGGTGATATAAAAGAAGGTTGTGATCCAGAAGAAGTCCTCTGGGCGTTACAATTCAATAGAAGAAGGATTTGAGTTTAAGGCAAGTATAGCATGGGATCTTCCTTGTTATCCTATTCACCTTAATATCATTTTAATCATATGCATGTGTCTACCTTGGCAACCGTAGTAATTTTTCTAGCTATATTGATATCCTGGATTCCTTGATTCCTATGGGTTATTGCATTGGGTATTATGATGCTAGTGCTCAACTAAAGCCATGATCTTGTAACTTGACTAATGATATATGCAATAAACATTAAAAGATGCTTTTTAGCAACATGAAACAAGGGGGCTAGAGCATTGGGTTGTTTTATGGTGCTCTAGATTCCTCTCCCTAAGGACTTATCTCTCCCGAACATCCGGACTTATCTGTATGAGGGCTACTCTAGATTCATCTCCTAAGGACTTATCAAGACAACTCCGGGACTTACTACATGGCTCTAGCTTTAGCTCAGTATGAGGACCTTTTCTAGCTTGTTAGTGGTTACCTTTATGGTGCAAGAGGGGCTCCAACAAGTATGATCTCAACCTGCCAAGAGGGTGTACTTTGGTTTCTTGGTATTTTGTTAGTCACTCCTTGGAGGGGGGTTCATGCTTATTGATGGGGAAACCTTAGCGGCCCTAACTTGTTACACGAACCTTTGAAAGGCTTTATAGTAAACCCTACCAACCTTCCTTGGTAGTGGGTCAAAACATTGGCCGCCTCGGGCGAAAGGGTAAATCACGACTCATAGTGAAAATGTACAACCTCTACAGAGTGTAAAACTAGTATATTAGTGTTGGGGACATGACCCCTGGTATCCATAGGACAATACATGGGCCGCACCACCAGGGGAGGTCCAGCCCATAAGATTTAGGCCTACGGTGCTCGGCTCTGGTCGGCATGCACCGTAAGGCAATCAGAATATTGATTTTATGTTTGGATATGATAGATATCGTATTCCTTGTAAATACTTACCATATAGCCGAATAGATCTAGATCTAACTGACTTATAACCCTGCCCCCTAGACTATATAAGGCGGGCAGGGACCCCCTCGAAATCAGCCCACATCCAATCACACGCAATATCATACGATAGCCAATACAAACCAACAGACCACAGGAGTAGGGGATTACGTCACGTAGACGGCCTAAACTTGTCTAACTCTTATGTCTCTATTGCCTTCTTATTCTTGATTACACACACCTCTGTTGATCAATCTACCTTTGTGGGATACCCCTCAGAGGACTACCGATGATATTCTGTCGACAGTTGGCGCGCCAGGTAGGGGTGTGCGTGTTGTTTCCATGATGAACAAGATGGTACACTTTTTAGGCTCTTTATCCTCTCTAAAGCTTGGCCAGAACTTTACGGTCGGATCGATTTCCTAGGTCATCAACGCTGACGGAGACAGAGAGATCTTCAAGCCGGTGTAGATCGATTCTGTGTTGACCACACCAATGCCTGCAACAGCAGATCCGATCTTAGAACCACTTAAGAGGTCATCTTCACCAACAACTCATCGCCTACTGCCCCGCTACTCGAGGAAGCAGGTCGACAACGATGATCTGATCGCATCCATTGATTAGGTCAGCCAGAAGCTATCATCGATGCGCTACAAGTTGCTCTATGTTGTTCAAATTAGGGTGTTGATCTTGGGCAGCACGTCTGGGGTCTTGATACGCGTATTACAGATGACATTGGCAAACTTTAAGACTTATTTTCTTTGACCCTGCTACAAGATTCATTCTCTATCTTTCAGTAGGATCGGGGACTAAGTGGCTACACTTCCCCTAGCGGTGAATGTAGTGCCTTTCTCCTGATTTATACTCTGACCTCGCAAACGGAGTCTAAGTGGCTACACTTCGCCTAAGGTGGAGAATTTTCAAATTTTTATCTTGAACCCCTTACATCCTTTTGGCAAGCCTTACTTGGCTAAGTTCGAGGTCTCCTAACCAGTTAAACAAGTTGGCTCCTATTTTCACCGCTCAAGTCACCGGTGATACTGGTCGGCTATGACTTTCACCGCCTAGGTCACCAGTTTAACTGGTCGGTTTCGACTTTCACCGTCCAGGTCGTCAGGAAAACTGATCGGCTTCGTGTTAAACTGCTCGGACTTGATCAAGACGGCGTCGCCAAGCAAATACAAGGCGCTCGGGAGACTAGCTATGGGGGATATGATCCCCGGTATCTATAGGACAAGACATGGGCCGCACCACCAGGGGAGGTCCAGCCCATAAGATCAATGCCTACGGTGCTCGGCTCTGGTCGGTGTGCACCGCAAGGCAATCAGAAGAATCTTGAAGATAGAGAAGGATCTGTTCGGATATGATAGATATCGTATTCCTTGTAAATACTTACCATATAGGCGAATAGATCTAGATCTAACTGACTTGTAAATTTACCCCCAGACTATATAAGGCGGGCAGAGACCCCCCTCGAAATCATCCCACATCCAATCACACGCAATATCATACGATGGCCAATACAAACCAACATACTATAAGAGTAGGGTATTAGACGGCCTGAACATGTCTAACTCTTGTGTCTTTGTTGCCTTCTTGTTCTTGATTACGCGCACCTTTGCCGATCAATCTACTTTCGTGGATACCCCTCGGAGGACTGCCGATGATTCTGTCGACAATAAGCCGTGCTCACGGTCACGAGCGGCCTTGGAACCCTTAAGGAATAGATGAAGAACATGGATGATACTGATGATGAAGATGCACACTAATGATTATTGTTTATGCTATTCATTATTCATGTTTACCTGATCATGTGTTTATATGGGCTTGTGAATAAACTTGTTGCCACCCAATTGCTAAAAGATAACTCATTAAAAGCTAATTGCAATTAAACCAATGTCAGCCTTTTCAGCCTCATGAACCCTATGTTATATTTGTTGTGTACGACATGTACTTACACTTGCTTTATTTTTTAATTATTTGGATAAAAATCCGAATGGGTACCAAATTGCTAGAGTTTGGAGAAATTAGGCTTGTGATCGACTAGTCAGTTGTCCATGTGGAATTGGAATCTTCACCCGAAGATCGGAGTTGTCTTTCCACTGTTTGTTGTCTATGGTTATATCCTTTATATTAAGTATGTTATATAGTAAGCATTGTCTATTGATATTATCTTTATTTATAGATATATGTGAGATTTGACATTCTAGGCTCACAGATGGTGTGTATCTGGTTTTGTCCTTAAAACTAGGTGCTACATTAAGCAACAAGTGTTCGCAACTCTTCGATACAGCACATCATTGTGCAAAACAAACTTCAATGCACTCTATCAAACACTTTATCAACTTTAACACTCACATACATATTACGCAATGGGAGTCCTCCAATCGCTTTAACTCTGAGTTTGTTGGAGTATATTTTGAGACGATTTTGAACTCCATGTTTGGATCATGATGTTGCTCATCATATTGTTATTTTATGTTTTCCAATTTAACTAGTATGCTAGGACTTCACATGCTAGTATCTAAGATCGTCATGATTTATCAGCATGTTCGCTGGGACGTAAACGATCGTAAATTTTCAGCCAGAACAGTATTTTTCTCTTACATCAAATCAGCAAGCAGCAATAATCCACAATCGTATACGATCGTTGCAGCCCCAGCCAAACAGGCTGTATGTTCTGACCCTCTCTAGGTCGCCCGACCTCCAAAGTGCGTGCCACCATCTCATCTTCGAACACATGCAAGAAAGCACATTTTCAATCATCTCCCATGGCATAGATCCATGGTGGCTGGGCGTCCCCCGTCGCAGGCAGCTTTGGATTCGACACGGTCACGCGCGGGTGAAGATCCACGATGGCTGGATGGTCGGGCAGACAGCCCGTGCGCGGTAGGGCGGCCCCCAACAGGGCAACCAGGCGTGGCGGATGGTCCTTGGCATAGTGGCCAAAGGATGGTCAGCTCCATCGCGGTGTCCGAGCATGACGGTCCCGTGCAGGTAGCTACGGTGGTGTGGGCAGTGGGGTCGTCGCCGCAGCCAACCATTGTTTTTTTAGAATTTTAAAAATATGTTACCACCGTCGGTTGGTAGTGGGAGCCGGTATTGATAATCACCTCCGGTTTGGAACTGGCGGTGATAAGCATTGTGTTTGCCATCAACTTTCACCAATGACGGGTTAAACCAGCGGTGATGACCTTTGCCAACCCATGGTAAAAGAGTGGTCTGTGTACTAGTGTATAGTGGTTTTCATTTTTGCTGTCTTATTATGCGGAATATATTTCCATTGATTTATAAACAAAATCAGTGTCATAGGTTCTACGATGCGATGGAAGCACCTTTTCCACCACATTAGCTTGACAAGCCATTTGAAAATACACATCACTAGCAGTGGTCAAAAATATTGTATTATGAATGAATTTCACCGTCGCAAAATTGATGAAATTTGAAAATGATTGATTTGTTCAGCTGGTCACAATGGTTACCGGAGCAAAAATGAGTTCTTTAGTATATCTATATAAAATAAATCCACCGCTAGATCAATTTTTTGTGAATTTTCAGTTAGTGTTACCATTTTTATTTTCCTGAATCTCTGCAACTTAACTATAATTAATTTGAAAATTTCAGGAAGTGCAATTTTTGCTTACTCTCCGACCCTCTTAATATTTCAGTTTTGGGGTAATAATTAGAATCCTCCCAATAAGTACATTTTGTGTCTTGTGTCATAATCCAGAAAATAAGGGCATCCATTATTTACCTTAGCTTTCAAGTCATAAGGGATTTATTTTCGCTACTTCCTTTTGTCGACACAATCTTTGTCAGTGGAGATTCCATTTTCCACAGTAGACTTTTACCCCCTATAAGTAGCCCATCACTTCTTGTTCTACTAAACAAAATTGCACAAAAGCCTTTCAGTTCTTGTAATTTGCTCATCAGATCTCAGTAAGTACCAAAATTTTCCTTTGTATTAAGAGTTCAGTTTTTTGTTTTTGAGAGAAATATTTACCTTACTTAAGAGACCCAATTACCTTGTATGTTTCAGAAGAAATTGAGTCACAACAATGAAGCTGGGCGTCTTCATCTTTGCTGCCCTGATTTTTTGTCAACTTCTGTACCTGCACGCCAAGGGACGACATGGTAAAGGATGCATCTTACGGTACAACTGTGTCACCGAGGCAAACTAGGGCACTCATCGCTGCAACTGATGGGAGGAATGGACCTCCCAGCAATGATCACCAGTGCCCACTCGGGACCTACCCGAATTGTTAGGCCATGCATGTCTCAAAACACTGACGAACAGCTCAAGACGTTCATGGAAATTACACCCGTCTCTGCTGATGAGGGAGCATGAATATCATGAACGAAATATATATAGCAAGCCCAAGGTTCCCGATGTAATTTTTCATGCTACTTTCTTGCCATGGATGGATGTATTGCCATCCTAAACAGTACTATTTGTTTGTATGCTTAATTACATACGTCACTGTATTATATATATATATATATATATATATATATATATATATATATATATATATATATATATAGATATAGAAAATTAGTTGATATTTTGAGTGTTGAATCATAGCTGCTTAGATTAAGCGATTTATTTGAAGGCTCTATAGATACTAGGCCTGTCCATGGATCTAGCAACCCACCCCTACCCATCCGATCCGAATCATATAATAAGCGCATTTGTCGGGTGGATCAAATAATCCATCTAATCCGCCTATACTATACCCATCCATACACACCCCTGACAGATACTATTATTAGGGTATCAAACACTACTACAGAATTAGACATCACTGCCGGCCTCATGACTGCCGAATTTTTAAAAACTGGCTGTATTAGACCATCACTGTCGGTTTTTAGCTTAAAACCGGCAGTGATAGGACCAACTGACACTGATATTCGTGTATTCACTATTGGTTCATATCACTGTCGGTTTTAGCCAAGAACCGAAAATGATATTGGGTCATCACTGCCGATTTTAGCCAAGAACCGACACTGATACTATCATCACTGTCGGGTTCGTGGCTTGAACCGACAGTGATATGTTACAAGAAAAATCATAAGTTTCTCATATAATATCCAATGAAGACAAACTTTATATCAAAGTTGTAGTACTCGACGAGATCTATAACTTTGTAGTTTAAACTTTTTTAATTTGAGATATTTGGATGTTCAAATATTTTCATTTGAAATAATCTATCTAATGAAAAATTACGTTTGATTTCTAAAATTTAAAATTTGAATTTTTCAAACGGCCTCAAATGGAGAAACGTCCAAAACAAAAGTTGTAGATCTCAAAAAGTTATACAACTTTGTAGTTAAAAACTTTTTTCATTTGAGATCATTTACTACTTGAAAATGTTGTTTGAAATTAAAATTTGAAATTGTTGAAAAAACTCTGATTTTTCTTTTTATTCTCTGGCTAAAACTTGTAACTAGTCTTTCTCTCTCATACTACTTCAAATTTAATGATTTTTCCTAAAAATTCTAAAATCATGCTCTATCAATTTAGTGTGTTCTTACCGCTATTATTTTATCCATCTTTTCATGTGACTGTGTTTTATGTATTTGAATTTTGAATTTCAAAAAGTGACAACTTCAAACGTCATTTTGGAACACTAAATAATTTCAGCTGAAAAAATCATGAACATAGAAGTTGTAGAACTTATCAAGATCTATAACTTTTATTTTGATCATTTCTTCATCCGATAAAGTGGTAATAATATTGTTCACAAAATTTATATCTCTCTTATAGTTTCATAAACAATAAGAGAGATATGTAACATTTGTGAACAATGTTACTACCACTATGTCGGATAAATAAATGATCAAATGACCAAAATAGAAGTTTTATATCTCGGAAAGTTATGAAACTCTATAGTTGACAACTTTTTATTTGAAATCATCTTGTCAAGGAAAATTACGTTTGAATTTCTCAAATTTGAAATTTAAATTTTGTAAACGATCTCGCATGGAGAAACTACCAAAATAAAAGTTATAGATCCCAAAAAGTTATAAACTTTGTGGTTGACAACTTTTTGATTTAAAACCATCTTCTCAAGGAAAACTATGTTTAAATTTCAAAATTTTTGAAATTTGAATTTTTTAAACGACCTCGGATGGACAAACAACAAAAACAAAATTTGTAGATCTCAAAAAGTTATGAAACTTTATAGTTGATAACTTTTTATTTGAAATCATCTTGTCATGAAAAACAATGTTTGTATTTCTCAAATTTAAAATTTAAATTTTATAAACGACCTCGGATGGAGAAACTACCAAAATAAAAGTTATAGATCTCGAAAAGTTATAAAATTTTGTAGTTGACAACTTTTTCATTTGAATTCATTTAGGATCCCAAATACTCATTTCAAAATTAGATGAACATAAAATGGCTAGGAAGAAAATCTTATTTGGACACAACCTGCTTGCAGGTGGAGTGGTTAGGGGCCGAAGACCCGAAGCAGGACGACAGGGGTTCGAGCGCCGGTGGCCGCGAAGCACTCATTTTTCGAGCAAAAAATCGCTTGACTTGTGACTTGCGACGAGCGATCGTGTGGCTGTCCAGTGGGGCCTCTCCTGGTATTAAAAAAATCCCTATTTTTTTAATAATTTTTTTTGCTTTTCTAGAAACCACATCACTGTCGGTTCGTAAGAACACTGTTGGTTCAAAATCCGACAGTGAAGGGATTTTTTAAACCGCCAGTGATGTTAAGATCTGGGGGTAGTGACATGGTTTTTCTACTTTTAAATCTGACGTACATTTCTTTTCCTTGCTCTTTTTTTTATATTATGGTTTTTAATAAACATGCTGTTGAGAACCGAATTTCTGGTCTCTCACCGGGGTTTGCCCCCAATAATAATTTCAGGTGCCTCTCGTGCAGACGTGCCATAATGGTCAAATGACGTGCCCGCCATGTTTGAGTCCGGTGATCTTCGAGTATCTCTCAGTTATGTTCGTTGTCTAGGTATAGTTGTAGGTTTGTTCGTATACCGTGTGTGTGAGGTGTGCGTGTGTGTGGTGGTGTGTATCTGTATCCGAATAGATTCTACAGCTGTACTTAAGATGAGAGGCAAAAAAAATTAGACTCCGAACAAGAAAACGTGTTTTAGGGGACTGACCCAGTAGAAACCGGCATGGCTGGTTCCTCGAACTGGCTAGGCGGGATTTCCAACTTCCTCAAATTTAAGAATGGATGCACATTGTATTCCTCTCGTCGAGCTGATCCAAAGATATATATGGATCATCTCATTTGGAGTGCGGATAAATTAATTATGATTTTCATAAGGTTTTTGCCCTAGACTCCAAAAGCCAGCTAGGTTGGTTTTGACAGTCCAGATCAGATTTAAATTGTATTTTGACATATTTTACAAGGGTTTTCGACCCCTTGTGGGATAAGATCATCCCATTCTTATAAATATAAGAGGCAAGGCTGATTGAAGTGCCCAACACACACAATCGAATTGAATACAATTTACTTTACCAGTCTTTACCATAATAATCTCTTCCAACCTCCATGTTACTATACATCACTTGATCCGATGACCAAGGATGGCATCCTAGGCTTGGCTGACCTAGGGAACCAGGCGATGTCCTTGCCCCGACCGGGTCCCTCCTGGGCGAGAGTTTTGATGGTTCCTTTGCTAGTTTGCCTGGAAACTAATCATTCTTTATCATGTAAGCGCGATTGGTTATCCTTTGGTGGTTTACTCGTAAACCTTGCCGTTCTTCACCACGGTCAACCTGAGAAAACTGGCAAGGCCAATTTCTGAAGTTGGTAGAATCGCACTACCCTCGGTCCGTGTGTGACCCGTGCGATCTAGTACTTGTGGTGTGTGATTGATCATATCTTCGCGTCAACACACTTTTTGGGGACTCCGCTAGGGAATGATTGTGTTGTAGCCGAACCTCTTTGCCCTAGTCATATTCCTGATTGATATATCTTCTTGTGCTCAACATTACCGTTGCATCTGGCCTAAAAAGTCGATCGCATCTAGTTTTGACACCTTGTGATTTTGATTCGCTTTTGCAACATGTGGCTCTTACTAATGTAAAAATCAGTAAGGCGGTTAAGATCTAAATTGTGGAGTACCATGGTGTTGCGTCCCAATACTACTACAATTACCCAGCTTGCAAATACATCGTATTATTCTAATTGCTATTTGGCATGTGCTATGAATTCACATGTTGATGTTGCTAATCATAACAGTAGGAGATATGTTGCATCAGCTAATACTTATATTGCTAATGATCTTCATCATACACATCATAATTCTAGATATTACAGAAAATCTTAACATATACTTCAGCAAATAAGTTATTGGATTAAATTTCATATTGGATGTAATAATGTGCATTTGATATTGCAAATATTATTGTTGTTTTTTTATAAAGTTTATAAAATAAACTTAAATTTTTTTGACTTCTCTCAACCTTATATAATCTGTGGTATTTGATAAGGACACGGTTATGCCGAGACCTGTCGTGCGCTGGGGGAGCATGCAACATTCTTCCACCTCATGTCGTCTTCGCCCCAGACTCTCTTCTCCCTCGCCGCTTTCATCCTCGACCCCGCCATCCTCCTTGTCCTAGCCCTCGGCGCCACCCACCGCCCTGCCCTGCCATGGCGTGCTAGGGTTCGTCGGAGCTCCACAGCGGCGACCGTGGCTGCAGAGCTCTAGCAAACCTTGCCGTCTTCTTCCCCTCCCCCTCCCGCCATGGCGAGCTCCGGCCATGTTGCCCACGCTCTGACCTGGCCCAGCCGCCTCCAACGCCGCCAGGGATCCTAAACTGCCCGACCGCCGTCCCTACCACCTGGCTGGCCTGCCTCCCCTAGAACCCCCTTCTAAGCCCATCGGAAACCTAGGTGCCTTCTTCCCCAACTCTAGCACGAGCACGAGTGCAGGCGAGGGTGCAGACACGAGAGTGGCCATGTGGGAGGGAGAGGGAGAGGTGGGCCGGCCCACGTTGCTCAGTCCGCGCTATGCGCGACAGGGCGCGCGATAGAGTTTGCGATTTGGCGATGGTGGAGTGTCAATTGGACATGTGCGTAGTCCATATGGGCGGCCCAAATAGTGCTGGTCCTGACCAAAGTGAGATGCCCTGGAAACATTTCATGACTTGTTTATTACTCATGAATTCATACAAAAAGATTAATATAATATCTATAAGGAGGTGAAATACATGAAAAACATATACATAATTGAAGTGGTGAAGAAATAAGCGGTAGGTCCACGAGACTCTCTACCGACAAAATAGTAACGGGCTATATTACCACCAGTTACATATATTGCCTTGGCAGGTTGTGGCATGACAATTACTTAGCACCTTCATTTACTCAATGGTTAGAAGCTTATGTGTAATTTTGCAGATCTTCTTTGTCTCCTTTTTTGTTTCATGTAGCTCTTTGTAAGACATTTGTATTTACTTTAAAATTCAATAAAAGCACAGTAGGCGGACCCCTTCCTGTTTTCCTAAAAAAATTACTTAGGTATGTATCGTTTGTGTGCACATAGGAAGAAGTGTACTTAATCCCCCAAATTATCAGTAGTTGTCTACTTTACCTTCCTACCTATAAATCTGGGTATTCTACCACTTAAGATATTGAAAACCGTCTAAATAATTCCTAGAGGTCGTTTTGAAGGTGGTTTTGTTGACGTGACACATTAAAAAGCCTATATATCCACTTACATATCAAGGGTTGGCTGCATAACCTCCTCAACTATAAATTATGATATTGCAGTCCTTTATTAAAGTATATAATAATGTTCAAATGACCCTAATGATCTTTTGTATGGCCGTTTTGATATTGTATCCTGCCACACTAACCTAAGTACCCATGTTTACACGCAGGTCCATTTGTTTCCTCCACCCTACTCTTTCTAGCTAGGCTGATCCACCACCTAACGAGCAGCATGCGATATCTTGTCTCCTGCTCCACTTCCTGACACTCGTCAATGGCATTGAGCTCGAGTACGACGCCTGCACCCTCGTCAACTGGCCCCTCCCACATTCTCCATCTGATCGTCCTTTAGTGTTTTAGGTAACCATAGGAGAAAAGAAAGAGGGTGCGAGGATGTGTGAGAGGCAGAATGACAAAGGCGCAGGAGCAATGTATGAGCTCAATGCCATCAAGGGGTGTGGTGAGGTTGAGCAAGAGACAAGGTGGTGCTCATCAGTCAGTGGTGCAAGCCTCGAAAGAATAGGGAGGGAGAGGTAGTTGGTGGGCTTGTGTGCAAACATAGGCGTTTAGTCCAGTGTGGCAGGATACGGTGTCTAAATAGCCCTACAAGACCATCTCAGAGGTCATTTGAACATTATTAGATGCTTTAAGGGTTATAATATTAGGTTTTATAATTCAGGGGTTATATACTCAACCCTTGATATGTTAAGGCATTATGTAGACTTTTAAATGTGTCTAAGTCAGCGAAACCACCTTCAAAACTGCCTCAGGGGTTACTTAGACAGTTTTCAATAGTTTAAGAGGTAAAACAACAGGTTGTATAGGTGAGAGGGTGAAGTAGACAACAACAAATAAGTGAGGAGGCTCAGTAGACTTTTTCCATGTGCATATGTATGTATGCATGCACGTATGTATATTTGTATTATATGACTAACTTTGTATGCATCACATAAACATCCCAATAAGAAGTAGAATTACAACTGAGATGGATAAAAAAGAGGATCGTAAGTAAAATGGATCCAAGATTGAAATTCATGAAAGAAGAGTGTTTCCTTGCTTCCTGTTATATTAGGTCACTATCAATGTTTTTGTGTGTGTGTGTGGGGGGGGGGGTTCTAACAATGAGAAAATCCATAAAAAGGAGTCGACAAGTGGAGTAAGGAGGTTAATTCTTTTCAATTATTTATTGAACATACATAAATAAAGTTGGAACTAGAAAATAGGAGGGGTGTGGTTAAACAACCGCCCTTCCACGAAATTCATTCTCTACTACCAATAAACTATAGCATGTTTATGTATGGATTCGGGTAAAATACCGGCACTCGATTTCATAAGAATCAAATCATGAGTTAAGATGAGGGTGGTGTCATCACAAAAATAGATTTGTTACATTGTTTTAATCCACCTATGATTTGTATGCTTTTCCTTGTCAACTAAAAGTAGTGAAAAAAATAAAATGGTAATGCTACAAGTCTGACGCCAGCAACTCCCTCCGAACGGACGCGTGTTGTGTAACACCCTAAAATTTGCATGATTTTAAAATAGAAGAAAATGATTTAATTATTCTGTGACCATTTAAATTTATGAAATAATAACTTTGTTAAAAATAAAATCAAATATAGGTCTACATACATGTATGTGCATACATGCTAGTGCATATTTTATTTGTGATGCTTTGGTTTGATTTGAATTTGTAAAATAATTTGAATTTGAGTTTAAATTGGATTTGAAATTGTGTTAAGAAAATACAAAATGGGTTTTATTTTTTCCCTCTCCCTCTATTTGGCCTACTGGCCCAAGGCGCAGCCCGCATTCTCCTCTCCCTCACTCCCCTCCTCCCCGAATGGGCCTGCTGCTCCCGGCCCAGTGCTCTTCCCCTTCATCTCTTCTCACTTAGGCGCCGGCCCAGCTTCGCCCGTGGCCCGCTCGGCAGGTAGTGCGCCCGCGCGCTCCTTCTCCCTCTCTAACAGCCTGTCTCTCTCTCTCTCGACACCGATAGGTGGGCCAGCCTGTCAGACCCATCGCCCACCTCCGTCGTCTCCTACCCGGACACTAAGCCGGTGCTCGTGTCCGCCCCGACCACGCCCCGCTCGGTGGCGTGCGCCCTACGCTACGCCGCCCTAAATAGCGAGACTCTACGCCTATTTCGTCCCCCATTGAACCCTAAACCAAGCTCTGGCACTGCCCTGTGCCCTAGAGCCACCATCCGGATCTCACCAAGAAGGAGTTCGACGCCGTTGTGTTGTCTAACCGCTCCACCATCACCGTAAGCTCCACTCTAGCTTCTCATTGAGTTCACGAACCCATTGAGCCCCTTCTTACTCTTTTTCTCACTCTGGTTTGCCTACACTGCGTCGTCATCATTCACAGGAGCTCCACCATCGCTGTTGCTCACGGTAGCCGCCTTCGTCCGCTCTTCGCCGCCGTAGTTCATCGCGGTGAGTTCGCCGTCATCTCCTCTCTCTCTCTCCTAGTGCCCTCGCTTTGCTCTGTGGTGGTCCGTAGGCCCTAATCTAGCTACGCTGGTGAGCTCTTCACCGCCATTCATGGCAGCCGCTGCGCCGGCCTTCTTTTTCGGCGACCGCGTTCTCTCTCTCCCCTCCGATTTAATCCGTGACGTCCAAATTAGGTCCAACGGCCCAAATCTCACCATACTGATTCGGGCCGCTGTTTTGCAAAAGAGTCCCTAAAGTTTTCTATGTGTTAACCCAATGTCCCTGCAATTTGCTAAAGAACCCCTGTATTTCTTCATTATTATGCCGTCATCCCTGGTTCGGTTTAAAATCTGATTTTATTAATTTAAATTCTAAAATCAAGTTCCATCTATTTACAGTTTTGCCACTAATCTTGTTTTATCCATAAAATCTTCGTTTTAACTCGGATTTGATCCGTTCAAGTTGTGTTAGGTTCGTAATTGCATAATCTACATGTTCATACTACTGTTAAGTATGTTTTCAACTTTTAAAATTTGAGGTTAGATTTAATCTATTATTTTATTAAAGGAAATCTTGTTTAATTCATAACTTCTTCGTTTTAGCTCCAATTTTTGTGATCTTCTCGTCTGTGTGTTCGTAGCAAGACGTAGAATCGTTTAACAAACTTTTCATCTTGATTTTATGTTGTTGGTGTACTATTCTAATCTATAGCCTTTGTTTGCTATGCATGATTGCTTCTGGATGCTTGTTTGTTGCTGTGATTATCGAGTATAGACGGTGAGCAATTCGTTGGTGATCAAGAGTACTAGTTTGACGAGTAGGATCATCAGGAGCACTTTGTTCAAGGCAAGTATAGAATGGGATTATCCTTGTTTCCTATCAACTTTAATACATTTAATTCATATTTGCATGTGTCACCTTGATAGGGATTCCCTAGAATTGAACTTATACCTTTTCTTCTATTGGTATGCATTGGGTAGTTTTGCTAGTGCTCAATTAAACCATGATCTTATAACTTGACTAATGGTTTATGCAATAAACATTAAAACATGACTTTTTAGCAACTTGGAAATAGGGGGCTGGAGTATTTAGCTAATTTGTAAATGCTTCAGATTCCTCTCTCTAAGGACTTACCTGTAAGCGAACATCCGAGACTTACAGTACAGCTGTGAGGGCTACGTGACTCTGGCTTTAGCTTAGTACGAGGACCTTTTCTAGCTTGTTAGAGGTTACCTTTATGGCGCAAGAGGGGGGTGTTTCGGGTTGGATATAGTGCAACCTCTGTCCATCAGTATATAGGCTGCGTGTCATTATGCCTGTCGGAAGGGGAGCCCTACATTCGCAGGGCACAGAAACCTAGCGACCCTAACTTGTTAGATGAACCTTTGAAAGGCTTCATACTGACCCCTGCCTGCTCACCTTAGAAGTGTTTTGGGAGTAATTAACCTGGGCATATGGGTATCACTACTCACAGTGAAAGTGTACAACCCCTATAAAGTGTAAAACTGGTATATCAGCCGTGCTTACGGTTATGAGCGGCCTTGGACCCTTATGGAATAGATGAACACTAAGAATTATCCGTTTATGTTATTCATTATTCATGTTTACATTGATCATGTTTTTTATTTTGGGATTGAAACAACTTGTTGCTACTCTTATGCTAAAATTGTGACAACTAAAAGCCGAATGCTGTTAAACCTGTGTCAAGCCTTTTGAGCCTCATAAACCCCATGTTACACTTGTTGAGTACGACACGTACTTACGCTTGTTTATTTTCATTATTTGGATAAAAATCCCCGATGGGTAACAGATGGCTATGGTAATGATGACTTTCCTGCGGATTACTAGACTTGTGGTCAACCAGTTGATGTCCCTGTGATATGGAGCTTCCGTGAGAGATTTTTCTTTATACTTACGCTACATTTATGTGAAGACTATGTCTTATTATTCGTGATGTAATAAACACTTGTGATGATACTATTTATAATTTATCGGCTTATGTGTGTGACTAATCTCTGGGAGCACATAAGAACATGCATCCCATTATATCCTTAAAATCAGGTGTGATAGATTGGTATCTGAGCCGTCTTGACTGTAGGACGCAAGCCTAGTTAGCAATGGTCGTTTTAGCCTCTTTTGCTTCACTCACTTCATGCTTTCCATCTCACTCTTGTTATTTGCTAAAATTTTATGCTTCTTTTGCCTCACTCTGTTATAAAAATTATTGCTTCTAATCTGACTAAATCTAATTCTATAGATGCCTCATGCCAATAAGACCGCCCGCATTAGCACCGGAGGCTACTACCCACCTCGTGGCTTGTATGAGTCCCTAGAGCAACATGACGAGGAGGAACCCTAGGAGCAAGAAGCTGATTCACCAGCACCTGCACCTATGCCTGAGCCTTTCCAAGAAGAGCCTGAAGAAGAACCTGAAGAAGTGGAGGTCATCGTATTGTCCGATGATGAGGAGGAGGATGCCGTTCAAGATCAGCCTACCCCTGCCATGGGATCGACTACAAATATCTGGTACAAGCTGGGGTGTGAATCCTCCGTCTCGCATCACTGACTTATGTGGATTCTTCAGACCAACTACGCTGATTGGGACGCAGCCGTGGAGTACGTCTTCAACGAGCTTACGCACCCTCTAGAGGACACTTATTGGAAGACCAGGGTGTGCATCTCCATCCGGGATGGAGAGAAGGAATCATACCAGCTGGACTCGAACTATGCGCATCACGCTCACTGTGCCACCATGGAAGATAGCATAGAAGATGCAGCCACTATAGCTTGCATGGGTCTCCGTGGTCGTTGCTTTGATGATATGAAGGAAGATTAATATCGCTTCTTCCCTCGCCAACACCCTGACTTGGGATGGGCAATAATGGACCCTAAAGGAACGGATCCCACTACTCAAGTGATGCTGCCCTATGCCTATGAATTAGTAGACAAGAATCGATGGCTGGAAGATCAGTTGAAGGCACAGGAGGCGACCCATAAGAGATACTTCGACAAGTGATAGATGAGCAAAGGGTGTGCCTCAACCTGCCAAGGATCTACGAGGAGCTTCCCCAAACATTTCACCCATAGGTGTTGGAGTCATTTCTATGTAATAAGACGTTAGTAGCATGGGTCAAGTTGAGTCAAGTCGAGTCTAGTAGTGTGGTGTGAACTTTGGTATGCCTAGTTGATTTATTATTATGTTTATGTGTGAGTTGGATTTTTTGTAAAGAGTGTTGGAACTTTTGTGGGCATGTCCACAAGTTCCATAGTCAAGAATATTAAAGTTTGAGTCAATAAATAAATAGTTGGGTTTGGTACATCATGTTCTCTCGGATTTGTTTTTCAAAGCAGTGTGCCCTTATCTCAATGCCAATCTAAAGCTACTTGTCCAAAAATTAAGAAATTTTTATGGCAACAACTAGACTTAAGTGTCTTTCTAATGCCTCTAGAATCACCCCTATACCTGATCTAGTTTGAGAGATATAGCTATTTTAAGTTGAAGTTTCTGCACAGTCTAGAGTTTGGAACAGTTTTGGTTGTGTCCTATTTTTGAGTAAACTAATGATAGAATCTGTGCATGTATTCTGAATAAAAGTTGTAGATAATTTCTTAATCTTTGCAACCAGGAAAATAACACCTCTTTTGGATATCTGTAGTTCGAGATATGACTGTTTTACCGAGCTGCTGATGTTGGAACTCGTCCAGAAAATTTTTAGAATGTATTCTATATCTCTATAAGTGCATATAACATGGAAATCTCTAAATTTTAAATATTTGTGTTGGATGTCAGTTGTTTGGAAGAGGAAGTGGCCGAGGTCGTGGAGGTATTCCCCCACATCCACCACCACCACCACCACCTACTATTGAGCAGCTTCTGGCAGTCAGACACAGCTTATGCAAGCTCTGGTGTAGAATCAGCAGATTCAACCAATTGGTGGAGCACCGCGTGACAAGCGTGGTGAATTCTTAAAGGGCCACCCCCTGGTGTTTTCTGATGCCACTGATCCACTGGAAGCAGATGATTAGCTTTGTGCAGTGGAAAAGCAAGTCAACATAGCGCAGTGTGATAACCAGCAGAAGGTGTTGTATGTGTCAGGACAACTACAGGGAGAAGCTCAAGACTGGTGGGAGTCATTCGAATATTGTCGGCGCAAAAAATGCGTCGACACATGGCAAGCCAGAAGGATCTGCTCGATGGAGCCAGAGATCCGCTTGGCTTCAATGTAGGGATGACCGATCCTGCGTATTCCTTCCGAGACGTGCCAGTCAATTTGATCCTGCAATTGACAAGGAAAGAAAGTTTATCAGTAATTTAAGGTGGAACATGCCGGTCTGTGCCCAGACAGTTCCAAGTGTGCTGCTTCGGGAGCAGCCAGACGTGAAAAGTGACTAAATAGCTGATACGCACAGAAATCGGCTGTTACGGACTATAAAGCTCGTGGGTAGCAATTGATTTTATGTCGATAGGTACAGTACGCGTAGACGTAAGTGAGATCATCAGCTAGGAGGATATTACTAGTATGAATCATTGAGCCGATAAATCTCATCAGGAAAAGATATAGCATGCGAACAAATCGACTATCTGATATGAATGGACCTACAAACCCTTCGAATCTAATCTGTCATCATCAATAGTGAGGTTCGACCGGATCGATGGCAGATATGATGATAATAACAAACTAAAACCAAAGAATCTGTGAAAACATCCATACTTCGACGGGCTTTCCGAAAGACATGCTATACGTGAAGGCTCGGATGAATCGGCTAAAATAGCCGATTCAAGTGAAGAGGACTACAGCGCGTGAACAATCGACTATTTCACATGGACAAACCTATGGACTCCTCAGACTTAACCTATTATCTCTAATAGTGGGTTCGACCGGATCGATGCAGCCATGATAAAGACAACAAATCAAACCCTTAAAGTACACAAATCTATTCACGCTTAACATAAACATGGACGCACACTGCAGGTGTTAAAGCACAGGTGATCGGCTATTTAGCCGATGTAGGCATAGCAAACAGCTAAGGTCACACCTAATCAGGAACAAATCTACTAACTAGCATCCTCCAATCTACAGTGCCATCAGTGGGGATGGACCAGATTGTTACAGCCATAATGGTGAACTATAAACTAGATTTAACTAGTCAGCAAACCTCTTCAAGATTATGCGTGCCTTAACCACGTACTATGCATGATCAGGATCAAGATAGAATGGTCGATGAAACATAACCCATCGCTCATGGTAAATAACATCGTGTTGTAGTAAAGTGAATGATGGACTGAAAGGATATAAGGCCGATCTAACTCGATCTTGACCACGTGGGTTGATGTTGCGGTGAACTAATAACAATGAAAACATCAGCAAGATAGGTAACTTAATGAATATACCCAAAGGACACCACCCTTAGATAGAGCCGATAACTTGACATTAATCTAGTTCAAGCAGTGGAGGCCGACCGGATCGATGCAGCCGTACTTGAACTAGACAAGAGTCGATAACTAGCTTATACTAAAGTTCGTAGTGGAGGTTGACCGGATCAATGTAGCCGAACAAACCAAAGTATAAACCATGAAGGTACTTACAGACAAACCGGAGGTCGGCCGGACCAATGCAGCCCTGCTTGCTGAAGAACTCATCGAGATCTACTCTACTCCTAATCCTAAGGGTTGGCCGGGGCTAAAAAAGGAAATAACTTGTGTTTGATTGATTTGATGTCCTTTACAATAGTTAGGGTCCAATATTTACCCAGACCCTAAACATGAATCCTACTCGAGTACGACTTATTACAATCTTTGGTATAAGAGAAAATATTCCTATCTTAAGATAACTTGGACCCTAATCTTTCCCTTTTATAGAGTCCAATATATATTTCCCGAGGCCAACCGTAGCTCATTATCGTTACCTGCTGACGTCATTCCAAGAGAGCCAATTCCAGTGTTGCATCTGAATCAGCTGATATCGATCTTTATGCAATTGATTCCTTGATTGGCACAATTCTAGAAGCTTCGAGTTCCCGCGTTCTTCTTCCCAAATTTTGGTGTAAACACATGCCCCCCAATTTTGGGATAAAAATGATTTTATTCCAAAATTCCTATTTATCCATTTATCACGCCGCAACCGTTTCGTTTCGAGATATACGCGTGAATCCTGACTTCCTGGTCCGAGCCTTATATAATATCCCAATAGCATCCTTTCCAACTTACTCAGCATGTTTGCTTTCCCCTTCCTTCTTGAGCAAATCTTAACAGCCGACGCCGCCATTGCCAAAGCCTCAACCCTAGCAACTTTCCTACCCATCAAGCTTTCATTTGAGCGATCTTCCTCAGATTCAAATCCATTTCGGCTGTAATGGCGACCAACAACCATGTCCCTGAGGTATGCTTTTGAGCCCCCATCTTCCAAGTACTTGTCCCTACTCGGTATTTCCTTTCTTCACAGTTATCGACCATTGCATCCCAATCGGTTCTGGGTGCGGAGCTATTGTCCTAGATGTTCAATTCGGCATCAATCAGACCTTCATCAGTCGATCCCCAAGAAGAGCCAATTTTGGTTGAAACAACCGATGCTTCCAAAATGGCAGAAGATGTGAGTCCTTCCATTTTATCCTCGATGCTACCAAAGTGTTATTTCTAAAAATTCCTGATTCTATTCAATTTTTATCCTCCAACTGACTTCTTACCATGCCAGATACTTCCTAAGGAAACACCTATGCAAGAGCAGGAGTCTGACAGTCTCCTTATTGAAATGATCCTGTTGTTGCTGACATTCAATCTGCCGATTTCCTAGTCCAGCACACAACTGATGGTAAGAAAGTCATATGCTTAGTTTATTTCTCCGCAATAAACATGAACTAAAAATCTTCCCTGATGTTTACAGATGTTAATGTTGAGAGTTTAGAGTCGATTCAACCAGATGTCATTGGTGCATCATTAGCCGTCCCTTCTCCTCAGATAGAGGCTGCCACAGAAAAGGTACTGTATCCACTTCACCGTTCATTTTATTACAAACTGATCCAATCCTCCTAATCAAGATTTTTTCTATATGTAGGCACTCAATCTCCCAGCTCTGAGCTACTCTTTCAATCTTGAGGATTATCTAGACAAAGTTGAAATCAGCTCATCAGCCACCTCCTCTAAGGAAGCTTTGTCAGAAGAGACCAGAAATTGGCTAAGGAATATGTTGCCAATGTTTGAGAAGAATATAGCCGATTTGGTCCAAGACACTGATTCATTGTAGAGTCCTCTTGGCTGTTAATGGTAATCTATCCCTAGTTCTCTCTAGAGTCTTGTCACATTTATCCATTATTGAAGATCATGCCTTAAAGGTGAAAAAGGCTTAGAGGAATTTGTCCGACCATGAAGCTTTATTGGCCAAGAGGAACTCCAACAGGCAAGAGGCTAAAGAGCTAACATAGTTGATTGACGATTTGAAGAACTCCTCCCTTAGGATCGACCTAGAGTTATCTCAATTGGAAATCAAGCGTGTAGAACTTGAGAAGGAGCTAGAGAACGTGAAGGCTACTATTGATCATCATAAGTCCAACCTAGCTCAAATACCCGATGCCATCAAGCAAAAGAAACAAGAACTACTGGCCAAAGTCATAGAAGGCAGGGCCATCCGCAGTAGCCTTGAGGACATTTCTGGATCAGCCGAAGAAGACAAACAACAAATCATAGAAGTTGATGCTATCCGGCAAGAAGTATTGAAAGCAATCCAGGATGTTCTAGATTTATGATCTGTATATCAATGCGTATCTTGTGTAGAGTCAATGATAACCATACTCTTTGTCACCTTATTGTATTTCTTGTTTTTGGCTAAAGAGTCGATTTGAAAATAGCTGATTCCAGACTTCCAACCTTAATCCAATCAAGTCTGAAAACACGACCTTTCTTAAGAGAACCCCTCGATCTTCTATCCTTAGTCACCCAGCGCCGTATTCTCTTCGGCATTAGTGAGGTGGCACTTCGCCTTCTATTAATTGTGGTTGCCTTTTGCATATCCCGAGGCGTCCACCTCCTTGCTTCAATATCAGCCAAGGGCTCCGTCCTCGAACACATCTACACTCGCAACCGCTCCTGTTCCTTTGCACTTCTCCGCCCTCATAACCTCTATAGAGGCCTTCTTCCTCTCTCGTAGATCCAATCAACTTCATGGCCGACGAGGACAACCATGGCAAGCGTGCGGTGGAGGAGGTTCCGGAGGAGAATATGCCGGTGAACCAGCGCCTTCGACGTATGAGGTGAGATCGACATCTTCTGTTCATGATGATGAACTATTCCGATTAGTCTATAGGTTCATTTTGAATCACAGTCTTCGTCCTCTCCCTAGGGCTAGCGAGCCCTCTGAAGCTGCATCTTCCACGCCGGCCTCATTGTCGGATTATTCTGACTCCTACAACAGCGACGATGCCCGGCGTTTCCTTCGAGAGTGGAGGGCGGCCTAGGACTATTATTCTGAGGAGACTCGGGAAAACGGCCAGCTCGAGATCCACCTCGGGGTCTCTCAAGTTGCCCTTCATGTCGCCGAAGAAGAGGCCAGTGCCGTTCAGGCGCGGCTGGCTGAGTCCGACGCCATGGTGGCGGGTAAGATGAATTCCAAGAACATTTTTATTCTGATCTCCATTGTCTTTATATTGATAACTTTCCTGTTTCTTTGATCGCCAGCCCTAGCGGTGCAGTTGGAGTCCCTTCAACTGGTGGCGAACACGGCCATGGATGCCGTCAATGCTCGGGGCCCCCTCATCAATGCTCGTCTCCACGATGTTCTAGTCCGTGTCTAGGAGATCGCCCTCCATGGCATTTGTCATGGCGCATTGGTGGTGCTGGCCATGGTGTAGGTCCAGACAGGGCACGAACTCCACACCATGGAGACCAGCTTCCTGATGGGTGATGGCCCCGAGGAGCATGAGGATTTGATCGAAGAGTTCATCGTCGCCGTGGAGGCCATTGTGGACATTACATCCACTCAGGATGTAGTGAACAAGGTCTTCGATTAGTTTGTATCTAGGGAAAAATAATGAATAGAATCTTCTGCTCTTTAATGACCATGTCTTAGTGCAATACCCTCGTATATGTCACGATTGTCTTTATTTTTGCTTTTGTTCTATAGGCGATACATATCGTATCGGCTCTTACATCTTTGGGTTTATTTTGAACTAAAGGTGATACCTTTCTGGTACCAGCTATTAGAGCCGATGACTAAATGAATCGGCTGTCAAGTGTTGATCAAATGCTAGGATAATATCCCTTCAAACATTTTTATCGATCGCTATTGATATGTTGCACCAGAACTTTTCAGACCAAAGATTAAACAGTCGATCGATCTAAGCCAAACATCTCATCAAGCAGAACAACCTCTAATAAATTTATCAACTTTGGCTTGTACTCAGGATCTGATTTAGCGCTTACATACGCTGGTCTAGGCTTATTTTCATGACCAAGGTTTATTTCCCTTAATTCACTGGCCGACGCGAAGCCATGATTATCTATTAAAACAAACTCTCAGAGCCGATTGCTTGGATCGGCTATTGGCCTTCATTACTGATCTTAATGAAGCCTCCTTCCCACAACTTGCCAAAAGAGCATTCGAAGTCTTCTAGCTCCTAGTATATTGGATCGGCTATTGCAATACTCACATATTCATCGGCGTGAACCAGCTCGACATTATCTCCATGCCATTGAATTAAACACTGATGCATGGTCGATGGCACACAATAGTTTGCATGAATCCAATCATGACCAAGGAGTAAACTGTATGACCCTTTCCCATCGATGACGAAGAACATGGTGAGCAGAGTCTTACTCCCAACTGTTAGTTCGACGTTCATTGCCCCTCGGGTCTTAGATGCATTACCCCCAAAGTCCTTAAGCATCATGTCGGTCTCAATCAGATCTCCTAGTCCTTTGCCAAGTTTACGAAAAGTGGTGTAAGGCATAAGATTGACAGAAGCACCTCCATCCACCAACATCTTGTTCATCAGCTTCCCATCAATAAAACCTTTTACATATAAAGCCTTTAAGTGCCGATGCTTGACTGGCTTATCGAATATAGCCTGATGTATAACTATCAACTTAGCAACTATCTCCTCATACTCTGATTCATCAAAATCCGAATAAATTTCTTGATCTGCTGGAGCTCTAAATTCTGATGGCAACAGAAAGGCCATTTGAATATTAGCCGATGGTTGACCTCTATCGACTGTTCGTTTAGCACACCACATTTGAGGTCTACCAGATGCTTGAGCCTGTTCTAGTTCTCTGTTCCTTAGCCGTTGCACTCTTCTTTTCTGGCTTCTCGTTAGACCTCTTGGACACCATTGGCCTTTCTGCCAAACATATTCTTTTTGGTTACTTTCTTTTTCATAATCAGCCCAATTTTGATCAACAACTCACTTTCCTAGCCGATCATGAACACTTCTATTTTTTAGGCGCCGATCCATGTTATTATAATGATACTCATCTTGAGCATGGATAGATCAACGGTTGGCCTGAGATTGTCTGAACTCCCAATATTGCTCGCTGCATTCTGTACAATTATTTCTGGTAGGCAATTTCAAACCTTCGTTCTAGCAATTTCGGAAGAAAGGACAATTCCAATGTGATTCAGCTTGCTTTCTTTCATACCTCTCTTTTTCCTATCGACGCTGGTTCTCTTGCTCTTCTAACCAACGCTGATAATCCTTTTCCTTCTGCCGCTGCCATTTGTTCAACAAAATTCGAGATGTAACACACGGCCTTGTCGTTCCATCTTTTGACGTTTCCCCCTGCTCATATCGGCTCTTTTGTTGGTCACGACGCCTTCTAATTTCTCTATATTCATCAGCCGATATTTGCATCTCGGGATCGACTGTTCTAGTTTCTCTTGATCTGGTTGATGTCAGGACCTTAGTCTTTCCCTTGAGCAGCCTGGCATCAACCATGTTCTGATCTCTTGGGAAAGGATTATCATCAACTTTCATCTTTTGAGGCATATCGAATTTGAGTCTTCCTTGCTGAATAGCCCTCTGTATATGCTGCCGGAAAACTCTATATTTATTAGTAGAATGAGATGTAGCGTTATGAAATTTGCAGAACTTCTTATTCTTCAACTAATCAGGGGGCAACATAACATGATTATCAGGCAACTTGATTTGTCCTTTCTTAAGTAAGAAATCAAAGAGTTTGTCTGACTTTATAACGTCAAAATCGTAGCTCTCTTTGACTTCTCTTCCCCAAGGATTTGGCACCATTACGGTCTTCTTACCCCAATTCCACTCGGCCGCAGCAACCTCTTCTTCTTCATCATCCTCATAGTCATCATTGACTGAATACGGATTATAGGCTTCGGCCATTGTGGTACTCTTCTGAAATCAGGTGTCTCTACGCATATTCTGGAATTGGCTATTGAGCGCTGCCACCCGTTGAGCCAACTGACCCAAGTTGTCAAATTCTTGTCCCAGCAGCTTCTCTCTCCACGTTGGTAACATTCCTTGAATGACCAAAGAAGTAAGTTGATCATCGGTCAAGTTCAATAAGAAGCACAAATTTCTAGTCTCTCGGAATCTCTGAAGAAACTCAGTGCCCGATTCATTAGTTCTCTGCCTTATGGTCGTCAAATCGGTAATCTTCTTTTCTCCAGTCCTAGTATAAAAATATATATGAAACTTCTTCTCTAGGTCAGCCCAATTGGCAATGGAGTTAACCGGCAGTGATGAAAACCAAGTGAAGGCTGGCCCTGACAGTGACAAGGAGAAGAAACGAACTCGATGGGCCTCTTCAACGGATGCTTCGCCCAACTATGTGAGATAACGACTGACATGTTCTATTGCGCTTGTGCTATCATAGCCAATGAACTTGGCAAACTCTGGGAGCCTGTAATTTGTAGGAAGAGCGACCAAATCATGCCATTCTGGATACGGGCATTTGTACGAGAAGGTCTGCCCTTTCGGCTTCAAACCGAACCGATTTTTCATCATCTCGGTCACTCTCAGCAACAACTCATCAACATTTGAATTTGGGTTTCTCTGCAACTACTGACCCGTCAGTGGATTAAAATTTCAAGTACCTTGGTACCTTGGATTCGGAATCATGTGAAGAGTATTGTAATCTATGCCATAATGATACCCTTGCGGAATCTCTATCTGCTGGGTCCTTTGCTGGTTTGCTGCTCGAAGTCTCTTATTATAGATTTTAGGATCTATATCTCTATGAATCCTTTGAATTGATGGTGCTATCCTTTGACCCGACGATGGTATTTGGCCTAATGTGCCAAAATTGACCATTTGATTCTGACCTTGCCCTATCGGTTGTTACACATGCTGCACTGACGATCTAGGATTATATTGTATCTGATTAGTATTAGCACACTGAACTTGCTCAGATGAGCTCTGAGCTACCTAGACATCATCATTACTGGCTGGTGCTGCTTCTTGATGACTAGTACTGGCTTGCTTAGTCCCCTAAGTTGACGGATGTGGAATGTTGTAATAAGCCAGACCAACCTGATCAACTGGAAACCCATGAAACACCTCTTTCATGGTGTTGTGGAATGTGTTCAAGAAGACTTAATTATGGTTCGATATGGCATCATGAACATATTTGTTTACAACTTCCATGAAGAAACACCTGTCTTCTGCTTCATTTACATCTGTTTGCCCATGCAACAGAACTCTTGGTAGTGGATATTTCTAAACAATTGTATTGTCACGTGTCTTGGTGTAGGACAGCAAACACTTGTTCTGAAATTCTTCTATAGCTTTGTTGATGACATCTTTATCTCCATCAGGTAAGTCTTCATAAGGCACCATAAGGATGCCGTTATTGTTATAAGCTGCCATGATGATTCTGGGGTCCCACCGGGCGTGCCAAAACAAGTGTCGGTGCAAAAAATGTGTCGACACACGGCAAGCCAGAAGGATCTGTTCGATGGAGCCAAAGATCCGCTTGGCTTCAACGCAGGGATAACCGATCCTGCATATTCCTCCCGGGACGTGCCAGTGAATTTGACCCTACAATTGACAAAGAGAGAAAGTTTATCAGTAATTTAAGGTGGAACATGCCGGTCTGTGCCCAGACAGTTCCAAGTGTGCCGCTTTAGGAGCAGCCAGACGTGAAAAACGACTAAATAGTCGATACGCACAGGAATTGGCTGTTACGGACTGTAAAGCTCGCGAGTAGCAATTGATTTTATGTCAACATGTACAGTATGCATAGACGTAAGTGAGATCATTAGCTAGGTAGATATTACTAGTATGAATCATTGAGCCGATGAATCTAATCAGGAAAAGATATAGCATGCGAATAAATCAACTATCTGATATGAATGGACCTACAAACGCTCCGAATCTAACCTGTTACCATTAACAGTGAGGTTCGACCGGATCGATAGTAGCTATGATGATAATAACAAACTAAAACCAAAGAATCCGTGAAAACATCCATACTTCGACAGGCTTCCCGAAAGACATGCTATACGTGCCGATTCATGTGAAGAGGACTACAGCGCGTGAACAATCGACTATTTCACATGGACAAACCTATGGACTCCTTAGACTTAACCTATTATCTCTAATAGTGGGGTTCGATTGGATCGATGCAGCCATGATAAAGACAACAAATCAAACCCTTAAAGTACACAGATCTATTCACGCTTAACAGAATCATGGACGCACATTGTAGGCATTAAAGCACAGGCGATCAGCTATTTAGCCGATGCAGGCATAGCAAATAGCTAAGGTCACACCTAATCTGGAACAAATCTACTAACTAGCATCCTCCAATCTACAGTGCCATTAGTGGGGATCGACCGGATCGTTACAGCCATAATGGTGAACTATAATCTAGATTTAACTAGCCAGCAAACCTCTTCAAGATTATGCATGCCTTAACCGCGTACTATGCATGATTAGGATCGAGATAGAATGGCTAATGAAACATAACCCGTCGCTCAGAGTAAGAAACATCGTGTTGTAGTAAAGCAAACGACGTACTGAAAGGATATAAGGCCAATCTAACTCGATCTTGACCAGGCAGGTTGATGTTGCTGTGAACTAATAACAATGAAAACATCAGCAAGATCGTTAACTTAATGAATCTACCCAAAGGACGCCACCCTTAGATAGAGCCGATAACTTGACCTTAATCTAGTTCGAGCAGTGGAGGTACACCAGATCGATGCAGCCGTACTTGAACAAGACAAGAATCGATAACTAGCTTATACTAAAGTTCATAGTGGAGGTTGATCGGATCGATGCAGCCGTACAAACCAAAGTATAAACCATGACGGTATTTGCAGACAAACCGGAGGTCGGCCAGACCGATGCAGCCCTTCTTGCTGAAGAACTCACCAAGATCTACTCTACTCCTACACCTAAGGGTTGGCCAAAGCCAAAAAAGTAAATAACTTATGTTTGATTGATTTGATGTCCTTTACAATAGCCGGGGTCCAATATTTATACCCAGAGCCTAAACTTGAATCCTACTCGAGTATGACTTATTACAATCTTTGGTATAAGAGAAAACATTCCTATCTTAAGATAACTTGGACCCTAATCTTTCCCTTTTTGTAGAGTTCAATATGTATTTCCCGACTCCAACCGTAACCCATTATCGTTACCTGCTGATGTCATTCCAAGAGAGCTGATTCTAGTGTTGCATCTGAATCAGCTGATATCGATCTTTATGCAATCGATTCCTTGATCGGCACAATTCTAGAAGCTTTGAGTTCTCACGTTCTTCTTCCCAAATTTTGGTGTAAACAAACATGGACGTCCCACTAATGCTCCTCCTATCACCTGACAGGAATTTATAGTGAATTTCAGATCTTACCACATACCTGAAGGATTGATAGAGCTCAAGCAGGAGAAATTCAGAGCTCTAAAACAAGGATCTATGTCTGTAGCTGAGTATCGTGACAAATTTGCTCAGTTGTCACATTACGCTCCGAATGATGTGGCTGATGATGCTAATAAGCAACGTCACTTTCTCAAGGGTCTGTATGACGGTCTGCAACTCCAGCTTATGTCCAATACATACCCCAATTTCTAGACACTAGTGCCATTGTTATTGACAATAAGCGCAAAGAGATGGAGACTAAGAAGAGGAGGCTTCTGGGATAGGCCTCTGGAAGCAATACTCTTCCGCGCACCAACCCTCAGCAAGGCTTCCAGCAGAGGTACCAGGGACCACCCAATCAGTGGAATCATGGTCAGTACCCTCAGCGTAGCCTGAACCAGCAACATCCACCGTATCAATAGCTGAATGGTAATCAACGTCCCCAATAGCAGAGTGGTCAGCAGACACCATGACAACACTCCCATGAAGATCAGTGCCCCTAGCACTCCCAACAAATGTTTCCCGGAGAAGCCCAACCAACAAACCCCCCAGAGGCAGAATAGCAACCAGAAGCCACCGCATTATGGGAAGGTGAATCATGTGTCTATAGAGGTGGCGCTTGTAGAATCCGAAGTCATGCTCAGTACGTTTGATGTCAACTCAACTCCTGCCACCGTTCTTTTTGATTCTAGAGCTTTGCATTTATTCATATCACAAGCATTTGTTAGAAACCATAGCATACCTTTATGTGCCATGAGAACCCCCATACTAGTAAATTCACCAGGAGAGAGTATGCTAGCTTCTTACCGTTGTCTCTTGACTAGTCTATCCTTAAGGGGGGTAGAGTTTCAAGTGACCCCCATTGTGTTGAGAACAGCAGGAATTGATCTTTTTTTGGGAATGGATTGGATGATGCAATAACAAGTAGTGATTCAGTGTAAAGGAAAGGCAGTAGCTTTGACAACACCAAAGGGAGACAGAATCAGTGTTGAGGTTGTAGTGCAAGCACAACCGACAGCCACAGTGAACCAGCTTGATGATCGTGTCAACAAAGAGGACCCAGTAGTGGATGAGTTTCTATATGTGTTTCCCGGTGACTTACTAGGTATGCCACCTGATTGTGACATTGAGTTTATTATTGAATTATTACATGGAACTGCACCTATAGCTAAGTGTCTATATAGAATGGGGGTTAATGAACTAGAGGACTTAAGAAACAAATAAAGGAGTTATAGGAGAAAGGTTTCATTCGTCCTAGTTCATCACCTTGGGGAGCACCGGTTATATTTGTTGACAAGAAGGATGGTACCCAGAGAATGTGTGTTGATTATCGGTCATTAAATGAGGTTACTATCAAGAACAAGTACCTGCTACCTAGAATTGATGACTTGTTTGATCAGTTGAGAGGTGCTTGTGTTTTCTCTAAGATTGACCTTCGTTCTGGTTATCATCAGTTGAAGATTCGTGCAACTGGCATACCCAAGATAGCTTTTACTACAAGGTATGGTTTGTATGAGTACACCATTATGTCCTTTGGTTTGACCAATGAACCTGCATACTTTATGTACTTGATGAATAAGGTGTTCATAGAGTTTTTGGATAAGTTTGTGGTGGTATTTATCGATGATATATTGGTATTCTCTAAAACGGAAGAAGAGCATGCTGAACATCTAATGTTGGTCTTGCAAAAGCTCAGAGAACACAAGTTGTATGCTAAGAGAAGCAAGTGTGAGTTTTGGTTGAAGGAAGTTTCTTTCCTAGGCCATGTTGTCTCTAATGGTGGAATAGCAGTAGATCCAGGCAAGGTGAGAGATGTGTTGAATTGGAAACCACCAACCGATGTGGGAGATATTCAAAGTTTCTTAGGATTGGTTGGATACTATAGAAGGTTCATAGAAGGGTTTTCTAAACTGGCTAAGCCTATGACAGCTCTGTTGGATAAGAATGCTAAGTTTGTGTGGTCCAAAAAATGCCAGGCTAACTTTGAAGAATTAAAGAAGAGGTTGACTACCGCCCCAGTATTGGTTTTGCCAGATTTGAGCAGGAACTTTTCTATCTATTGTGATGCATCTCGTGAAGGTCTCGGATGTGTTCTTATGCAGGAAGGAAGAGTTGTGGCCTATGCATCCCGACAGTTGAGAAAGCATGAGCTAAACTATCCTACTCAAGATTTGGAGTTAGCAGTAGTGGTTTATGCTCTGAAAATATGGAGGCACTATCTTATCGGACATAAGACTGATATCTATACTGATCACAAGAGTCTGAAGTATATTTTCACTCAGACGGATCTAAATATGAGACAGTATCGATGGTTGGAGTTGATTAAGGATTACGATCTGGAAGTGCACTATCATCCTAGAAAGGCAAACGTTGTTGCCGGTGCTCTTAGCAGGAAGAGTTACGCTAATGAGGTGCAAGTGGCATCTATGTCAAGTGAGTTGTGTGCTGAACTTAAGCAACTAAACTTGGGTTTTGTCACTAATACAGTAGAGTTGGTGATAGAGCCTACATTGGAGCTAGAGATACGAAAGGGTTAGTTACAGGATAAGAGGTTAAAGGAAATTGCGGAGAACATAGTGATTGGTAAGGCACCAGGTTTCCATATGGATGATAATGGAACTCTGTGGTTTGGAAAAAGACTATGTGTGCCTGAGAATAAGGCTATACAAGAAGCAATTCTTCGTGAGGCACATGAGTCTACTTACTCTATTTATCCTGGGAGTACCAAGATATATTTGGATCTAAAAGAGAAGTATTGGTGGTATGGACTTAAGAGGGATGTGGTTGAATATGTTGCTTTATGTGATACATGTCAGAGAGTCAAAGTTGAACATCAAAGACCTGCAGGATTATTACAACCAATGAAGATACCTAAGTGGAAGTGGGAAGAAGCTGGTATGGATTTTATTGTCGGATTACCACGCACTCAGGGAGGTTATGATTCAATATGGGTGATAGTGGATCGATTAACTAAAGTTGCTCACTTTATACCAGTCAAGACTACTTATAATGGACCAAAGTTGGCCCAATTATATATGGAGAAGATAGTGTGTCTACATGGAGTTCCCAAGAAAATTGTGTCTGATCGAGGTACTCAATTTATATCTCATTTTTGGCAGCAAGTACATAGCTCGTTGGGAACAAAGTTGAATTTTAGTACAACATATCATCCACAGACCGATGGGCAAACTGAGAGGATTAATCAGATATTAGAGGACATGTTGAGACCTTGTGCATTGCAGTATGGTACAAGTTGGGACAAGAGCTTGCCTTATGTAGAGTTTTCATATAACAACAGTTGTCAGAAGAGTCTCAATATGGCACCTTTTGAGGCTTTGTATGGACGAAAGTGTAGAACCCTATTGTTTTGGAATCATATGGGAGAAACTCAAGTGTTCAGACTGAATGTTTTAAGAGACACAGAAGAGCAAGTGAGGATGATTAGGGATAACTTAAGAATAGCACAGTCTCGACATAAGAGTTATGCTGACACTCGGAGGAGAGAATTGGTTTTCGAAGTCGGAGATTATGTTTACCTGAAGGTGTCACCTATGAGAGGTGTGAGAAGGTTTAACATGAAAGAAAAGTTAGCACCAAGGTATATTGGGCCTTTCAAGATTTTAGAGAGACGTGGTGAAGTAGCTTATCAGTTGGAATTGCCTGAGAGTTTGTCCGGTGTACATGATGTGTTCCATGTGTCTCAATTAAAGAAGTGTCTGCGTGTACCCAAGGAGCAGATACTGTTAGAGAAACTTACAGTTAAGGAAGATCTTACATATGAGGAATTTCTGGTAAAGATTTTGGAGACGGCAGAAAGGGTTACAAGGAGCCGAGTTATAAAGATGTTTAAGGTTCAGTGGAATCAGTATACAGAAGATGAGGCTACTTGGAAAAGAGAAGATGATTTGAGAAAAACATACCCGCAACGTTTTGAGTAAGCATCGTCCAAATCTCGAGGATGAGATTCATTTTAAGGGGGCTAGAATTGTAACACCCTAAAATTTGCATGATTTCAAAATAGGAGAAAATGATTTAATTATTCTGTGAGCATTTAAAATTAGGAAAATAATAACTTTGTTAAAAGTAAAATCTAATGTAGGTCTACATACATTTATGTGGATACATGCTGCTGCATATTTTATTTGTGATGCTTTGGTTTGATTGGAATTTGTAAAAGAATTTGAATTTGAGTTTAAATTGGATTTGAAATTGTGTTAAGGAAATAGAAAAGGAGTTTTAATTTTTTCCCTCTCCCTCTATTCGGCCTGCTGGCCCAAGGCGTAGCCCGTCTTCTCCTCTCCCTCCCTCCCCCCCCCCCCGCATGGGCCTGCTGCTCCCGGCCCAGTGCTCTTCCCCTTCCTCTCTTCTCACTCAGGCGCTGGCCTAGCTTCGCCCGTGGCCCGCTCGGCAAACAGCGCTCCCGCACGCTCCATCTCTCTCTCTGATAGCCTGGTCTCTCTCCCTTGGACGCCGATAGGTGGGCCAGCCCTGTCAGACCCGTCGCCCACCTCCGATCGTATCCTACGCGGACACTAAGTCGGTGTTCATGTCTGCCCCGTCCACGCCCTGCTCGGTGGGGTACGCCCTATGCTATGCCAGCCTTAAATAGCGAGCCTCCATGACTGTTTCATCCCTCATTGCTAAACCAAACTCTAGCACCGCCCTATGCCCTAGCTCTACCATCCGGATCTCACCAAGAAGGAGTTTGACACCGCCGTGTTGTCTAACCGCTCCACCGTCACCGTAAGCACCACTCTGAGCTTCGCATTGAGTTCGTGAACCCATTAAGCCCCTTCTTACTCTTTTTCTCACTCTGGTTTGCCTACACCGTGTTGCTGTCGTTCACAGGAGCTCCGCCGTCACTGTTGCTCGCTACCAGCCGCCTTCGTCTGCTATTCGCCGTCCTAGTTTGCCGTGTTGAGTTCGCCGTGATTTCCTCTCTCCCTGTGCCCTCGCTTTGCTCTATGGTGGTCCATAGGCCCCAATCTAGCTACGCCGGTGAGCTCTTCGCCACCATTCATGGCAGCCGCCACGCCGGCCGTCTTTTCCAGCGACCACGTTCTCTCTCTCCCCCTCCAATTTAATCCGTGTCGTCCAAATCAGAACTAACGGTCTAGATCTCACCATACCGATTCGGTCGGCTGTTTTGCAAAAGAGTCCCTGAAGTTTTCTATGTGTTAACCCACCGTCCCTATAGTTTGCTAAAGAACCCCTATATTTCTTCGTTATTATGCCACCGTCCCTGGTTCGGTTTGAAATCTGATTTTATTAATTTAAATTCTAAAATCAAGTTCCATCTATTTACAGTTTTGCCAATAATCTTGATTTAGCCATAAAATCTTCGTTTTAACTCCGATTTGATCCGTTCAAGTTGTGTTAGGTTCGTAATTGCATAATCTACATGTTCATACTGCTATTAAGTATGTTTTCAACTTTTAAAATTTGAGGTTAGATTTAATCTATTATTTTATTAAAGGAAATCTTGTTTAATTCATAACTTCTTCGTTTTAGCTTCGATTTTCGTGATCTTCATGTCTGTGTGTTCGTAGCAAGACGTAGAATCGTTTTACAAACTTTTCATCTTGATTTTATGCTATTGGTGTACTATTCTAATCAATAGCCTTTGTTTGCTATGCATGATTGCTTCTGGATGCTTGTATGTTGCTGTGATTATCGAGTATAGATGGTGAGCAATTCGTGGGTGATCAAGAGTGAAAGCATCTAGGCCCCTAGTTGGGTTTCGGTGATTAATGACAATACATGATTACTGTGACTAACGTGTGTTTTGCAGAGGCAATTAAGTTAGGTCACGGTAATGGAAATTGATTGGGCAATCATGGTTGTCATGCCCCTACGATGGAAATCGTTTTGGTTTTCAAAGGATGGACGACAAGGTTAAGGATGGACTAGTTCTAAGTGTCGTTTGGTGTTGAGGAGACACTTAGAGTAGTTTAGGACTTTGTTTTTCCTTTGGTCGTACTATTAAGGGGGGTATGGACGGGTAGCTTGACCTAGGTGAGTCTAGTGGGTTAGGTGTGGTGCACACTTGTCAAATCTAGCACTAGGTAGCTCCTAAAAAGCCCTTAGATCAATTGGAGCAAACTTCATTCACATATAATTGCGAGTTGGAAGTGAATGGACGGTCAAATGTTGACCAGACGCTGGTTCCGGCGTGATCGGATGCTGGCCAGAGTCCGGTCAGTTCATTTGATCAAGGTGAAAATGTCTGGTGCGATCGGACGCTGAGAGGTGAGTGACCGGACGCTGCGTGGCAGCGTCCGGTCGACTCTAGTAAGGTTCTAGAGAGGGAAAATCATGACCGGATGCGTCCGGTCAGTGCTGACCGGACGTTGTCTAGCGTTCGGTCACAACTTAAACACTAGGTTTTGGGGTGAACTAACTGTAGTGTCCGGTCAACTTGACCGGAGCGTCCGGTTACCCCATAGAGGCACATAACGGTTCGTTTTGAACACGGGTGTATAAATACTTCCTCCATTCGTGTGAGGGGGTACTTTTGCTCATTCCAATAGCTGAGAAACACCCTTGAGATTTGAGATTTGAGAATCCAAGAGAGAGACCTCATTAGTGAAAGCAAGAGTAGAAAAGTGTGCATCCACCCTTCTCATTAGGCTTGTCATGGTCAAGTGAGAGTTCGTGCTTGTTACTCTTGGTGATCGCCATCACCTAGACGGCTTGGTGGTAATTGGGAGCTTGGTGATCATCTGGCAGAGCTTGTGAATGACCCAACTCAAGTTATGAGCGGTTGTGGGTGATTCACCGCGACGGAGTGTCAAAGAATCAACCCGTAGAGAGCACTTGATCCTTGTGCGGATCAAGGGGGAGCTACACCCTTGCACAGGTGCTCCAACGAGGACTAGTGGGGAGTGGCGACTCTCTGATACCTCGGCAAAACCATCACCGCGTTCTTCCTTCTCTCTTTACTTTGAGCATTTACTTTGAGCAATTCAATTCTTGTCTTTACATTCATAGAATTGACATGCTAGAGTAGGATTGGAACTTAGGTTGCAAGACTTTTTGTGTGGTAGAACATTAGAAACACTTTCTAAGCACAAGGGGTGAAGTGGGCTAACCGTAGGGTTTAATTATTGCAAAGAAATTTAGAATTAGCCCAATTCACACCTACCCTCTTGGGCATCTTTATCCTTTCAAAGAGTACTACTTTGACGAGCAAGATCAGCAGGAGCACTTTGTTCAAGGCGAGTATAGCATGGGATTATCCTTGTTTCCTATCAACTTTAATACATTTAATTCTTGTGCTGCATGTGTCACCTTGATAGGGATTCCATAGAATTGAACTTATACCTTGTCTCCTATGTGATATGCATTGGGTAGTTTTGCTAATGCTCAATTAAACCATGATCTTGTAACTTGACTATTGGTTTATGCAATAAACATTAAAACATGACTTTTTAGCAACTTGGAAATAGGGGGCTGGAGTATTTAGCTATTTTCTAAATGCTTCAGATTCCTTTCCCTAAGGACTTATCTGTAAGCGAACATCCGAGACTTACAGTACAGCTGTGAGGGCTACATGGCTCTGGCTTTAGCTCAGTACGAGGACCTTTTCTAGCTTGTTTGAGGTTACCTATATGGCGCAAGAGGGGTGTGTTTCGGGTTGGATATAGTGCGGCCTCTATCCATCAGTGCATAGGCTGCGTGTCATTGTGCCTGTCGGAAGGGGAGCCCTACATTCGCAGGGCGCAGAAACCTAGCGGCCCTAACTTGTTAGACGAACCTTTGAAAGGCTTCATAGTGACCCCTACCTGCTTAGCTTGGAAGTGTTTTGGGAGTAATTAACCCGGGCATATGGGTATCATGACTCACAGTGAAAGTGTACAACCTCTATAGAGTGTAAAACTGGTATATCAGCCGTGCTCACGGTCACGAGCGGCCTTAGACCCTTATGGAATAGATGATCACTAAGAATTATCCGTTTATGCTATTCATTATTCATGTTAACATTGATCATGTGTTTTATTTTAGGATTGAAACAACTTGTTGCTACTTTTATGCTAAAATTGTGACAACTAAAAGCTGAATGATGTTAAACCTGTGTCAAGCCTTTTGAGCCTCATGGACCCCATGTTACACTTGTTGAGTACGACACGTACTTACGCTTGTTTATTTTCATTATTTGGATAAAAATCCCGAATGGGTAACAGATGGTTATGGTAATGACGACTTTCCTGAGGATTACTAGACTTGTGGTCAACCAGATGATGTCCCTGTGATATGGATCATCCGCGAAAGATTTTTCTTTATACTTACACTACATTTATGTGAAGACTATGTCTTATTATTCGTGATGTAATAAACACTTGTGATGATACTATTTATAATTTGTCGGCTTATGTGTGTGACTGATCACTAGGCGCATATAAGAACATGCATCCCATTTTATCCTTAAAATCGGGTGTGACATGTTGTGACGTGTACCACTACTTTGCCTTTTTTTATTCCCTGCTCATTTCCATGTCTCTTATTCTCATCTGGAAGCCGTGCCTCACTCCGCTCGCTGCTGCGGCATTCTCCCACCGCGCCCTCGACCCTATGCCGCTCGCTCGCTTGCTCCTCGCTCCCGCGCCATCGCGCGCCCAACCTACACCGCTCGCTCCTCGCTCCTTGCTCCTCTCCCCCGCCCGTTGCACGCCCCACCCGCACCGTGCTCCTAGCTTTGGCCGTGCACCACGATGCCTGCACCCTCTCGTAGCACACACCACCCACCAGGCTACGCCAAGGCCGGTGCTGCTGGTGCTAGATGGTGGTGGTGCTCACGCGCTGCCACTGGTGCTGGTGTTGGTGGTGCTCGCGCGCCGCCGCTCACCACCTGGTCCCACCCCGATGACCGGAATCGACCGGCCCCAATCATCCCCTTCCCTATGTCGCAAATGTATGTTTCAAGTGTTTAAAATGTTTTAGAGGTATGTTACAATTGTTACATATGGATGTTGCAAAAGTAGATTGGGATGTTTCAAATGTTGCATATTTTGGCAAGTGTTTTCAGTGTTATGTTGCAAGCATTTAGAAAAAAAATGTTTCCAGACGTATGTTCCGACAAGTGTTTTATCTGGATGTTGCAATATTTTACGCACATGTTGCAAGTGTTTTATCTGAATGATATGTTTCACACATATATTGCAAATGATTTATCTAGTTGTTGTATATGTTTCACACATATGTTGCGACAGTATATGTTTGAAATGTTTCATCTATGTCCGACGTATGTTGCGTTCAAGTGTTTCATGTTGCAAGTGTTTCATGGGGGCACGGTGAGTGATGGACGCACGGCCCAGGCACCGGGGGATGGGACGCGATAGAGCTGGGGACCAACGGACGGGGGCATAGCGAGCTGGGGGCCGGCTCCTGAGTCCGCGCACACAGATAGAGGAGGGGGAGTCTGAGGGAAGGAGCGGGACGCAAAGACGGGGCAGGGTGCGCGCACAAGGTGGGGCCTCGCGGCTGTCAAACCGGACGCGAGGAACGGCGGGCGCAGGTCGCCAGCAGTCCCCATTGGTGCGGCCTCCAGGTGGGCACGTGAAAAGTAGGCACGGGCGGGGGGCGCGGAGTGCAGGCGCGCGCTGCGGAAATGAATCGGCCCAGTCCATGGTACCGTCCCACGGATCAATATCCAATCGGTCCATGGTGACGATGCTGCCTATTGGCATCAGACTTCCTCCGCCACGTGGTTGTCGTCTGCTGCTTTGTCAGGAGGGTCGTGGCCTCTCCTAATGTCAACAGTAAATTTTCATTAATGCTAATGTTAAAGCTTTAGCTATTATTTTTTATAATCGCTCCCATAATCCCATGTTTCCCTGCATGCACCACGACATCTCACCAATACCCTTGGCCTGGGAGTGGAAAATACTCAGCGCCTACTCATTCTAAGTTTCTTGCTCCCTCCGTCCTGAAATCTCCCTGTTCATGATCTGCTCTGCTCCATTTCCTCGCCGACCTACATTTCCAAACCGAACTCATGAATCCCCAGCCACCATTGTTTTTGATGGACCAAGCAGGCGATGAGAGAGAGGTGAATTAGAGCCAATTCAAATTTCTCCGGCGAGAAAACTAGCTTATGTCCCAAGCAAACCCCCAGAGCGCTCAAAGATCAAAATCTCTGAATCGTGTCCATGCAGGCCAACCGGCGACCAGATGAACTCCAAGAACCTCAGAGAAGACAGCAGAAAGAGCAGAAGCACAGCAGCAGAAAACACAGCGAGGGGAAAGAAAACGTGTTGAAACGGCGAAACACCCCTACAAAACCGACCTGGCTGGTTCTTCAGCACCTCACACAGCAGGGCCGGACAGGCCACCTAGGAACCTGGCCTGGCCGGTTCCGAGCGGGCCTGGCTGGTTTGGATGTGGCCTCGCCGGTTCTACAGCCTCCAACAGCTCGAGCCAAAATTCCAAAAGGCAAAATTTGATCAAAACAAATCCAACTCAAACCAAATTTTTGCATAGGTGTTTCTGAGGGAGTTTAGAACCTTAATGCAAAAGATCAAACCCAGAAACCCTCAATCGATGTAGATCTAAGGAACCATCTTCTAATTTAGGGTTCTCAAATTTCCTCAAAAATCTCAGATCTTTGTGCTCGTGAAGATTCTGCCAAAACCAATGGCTAGAGGCGTTACTTAGGGGTCATATCACGTTTAGATCTAGCGAAACCAAGCACAAGAACTGAAATTGAGGAAATCACGAGAAAGGTCACAAAAACACCAAAGCAGAGACAACAGAGTGAAGGGAGAGGTTGAATTCCACAAGACTAGAGGTCAACTTGATTAATTTTCAGGAAAACAAGTTTACAACAAAGACATGGTTAGCCTCCTCCCTTCATCCTCCCTCTTACACTTGGCTACCCTGTGCTAATGACCTAGATGGGAGAGATTGTCTTGGGCAGCCTATAACCTCATTTATAGGGCTATTACACATTCCAAGATTACCCATGGATATTTTCCCTGAACCACATAACCCAAGGGCAAAATGGTCCAAGATGAGTTCTTTGCATCAGACAGCCACAAGCACTTCACGAGAAAGCTTCGCCTCCATACAATCTCTCCAATGATACCGCGTGCCACCCCCAGATTCTCCCTCAAATTTTGAGGCCCAAACCCGACAAACCTGCCGCCCGCGGTTTTGAGGATGAAACTGCCAAACTGAGCTAGAGTTGCTTATACGGTACGCCTCCTCCACGGTCTCGACGTGTGTCACCGCTTGTTCTCAACCGCCCATTCACCAAGTCCTTGCGCACCCACATTGACTTGGTCAACTACCGTCTTGACTTCAGTTAACACCATCGAATCCTTCTCGCATGTACACTTGCTCAGTGACGTCACCAAGTGCTAGCCGTCCACGGTCCACGGTCCATCCTCCGCCCCTCGGTCTCTCGGTCCAAACCTCCACGTCCGTCCTTCACCACTCTCAGTCCATCGGTACAAACTCACTTGACCTTCACCATTGTCGTCGACCGTCTCAACACTCAACACCTGCACATCACAAGATAACAAACATGTTTCACATACCCAACTCATGCCATGGTTAGTCTCAACACTAAACCAAAACTTTATCATCTCTTGACAATAATCACTCGTCATTCTCACAAATGAGCACATATCCACCATGTGTTCACAGTTTTATTCCCAGTGCATATCCCCTCCCCACAACTCTCACTCAACCTGACTAGACCCAGTTGAAGTTCCTTGCTCCTAAGAGGCTCACTGTAAGTTTCTCAATCCTCTAGTCGCCATTGGCATCGAGCTCTAGCTCAAAATGGATAGCTCTCTTTGCTTCTCTCTCTTGTTGGAATAAATGGGCACGGGCCCGACTAAGAAATTCAAATTATTTGAAATAAATTTAAATACAAATTCATGTGTGTATAGAGAGAAGAGTTCTTGAAACTTGTCATGAGTTCTTGTCATGGTGCTGATACTTACAAAATGCACATTCGGCTCTCTAAACTTTCCTTGAGTTCTTATCTAGGTCCCGATACTTGCAAATTGCACATATGGCAGCCTAAAATTGTGCATTTAGCTCGCTAAACTTGTCCCAAGTTCTTATCTCAGTCCTGGTACTTATAAAATACACACTTAGCAACCTAAACTTGTACTAGTGTACCATCCCGGTCCACCCCCTCTCCCCATGATGCGTTGCACACGCCTACCACACCCGTGCATTCATACTGTGATGCATCACATTCGTCCACCCACACTCGTGTAGCGCATGGGGGCAAGGACATGCAACGACGGCTTAGGCAAGACATATAGACCTAGTTTCTAGGACCTACCACGCCACTTGGCTACCAATGCCGTGCTTTCTCTACTGCATATCCCGGGCGGGCATTCGATGTCATAGCCCTCCTCACTTCCGTTTGACTTATTCCTGCTCCACCCCACCACGACACTAGCTCCCACCTCACAGCGGTTGCACTCGACACAGTCACCGCTACACTACTTCTCCCCTGTTGTGCACATGCTCGTTCTCATCACCTCCTCACACCCATTCCCCATCCTCCCAACCTTCCATGCCTCTCTCAGCAAGAGCGACAGGGTAGTCTCTGCGGCATGGTAGGGCAAGTGTAGCGTACGGCATGGCGGCGCGAGCAAGCTCGACAAGGCTTAACGTGGCAATGTTGGTGTGGCACCACACCGATGATGCAACAGAGGCACATAGGCGCTGGGTGGTAGGGCAAGCACGATGCAATGACTGTTTGGGTGAGGCTAGCGTGTGCAATGTGGCAGGGGCCCGAGCCCTCTATCCACACGCTATTTTGTTAAGAGTTTCTTGTCGTACCTGGAGCTTGTTAAATAGGTAGCACCTCTAGGGGCAAGTAAACAACACCAAAATGTACAGAAGGTACCATGGATCCCTCCTCTAACCAGCTTCATGAAGATAAATGTCAATGCAGCCATATCCATGAACTCTAGCAAAGCATCAGCTACGGCAGTGGCAAGGGACTCCTCTGGCAGGTTTGTTGGAGCTTCGGTTGTGGTAACTAAAGGTATTTCTGATCCTGAAATCGTGGAGGCAGTGGCTTGTAGAGAAAGCTTAGCATTGGCAATGGATCTGATGCTATAGATAGTCATAGTCACCTGTGATACAGTTGCTAAAACATTCGAGGCACAGGTTTGGGGCCTTATGGACATGTTGTTCAAGAGATCAAGGCAAGATCAGAGAGCTTCATCTCAGTTGAGTTTATACATGAGTGTCGGATGTCTAATGGGGATAAACACAGGCTGACTAGCGGCTCCCTATACGAGGCAGTAGGTAGGCATGTCTAGTTTATCAACCCGCCGAAGGGCATGTGTAATTCTTATTCCAAGATTAGTAAAATATTAAGTTTGAGATTCTCAAAAAAAAATTCTCTAACTCTCTTGACTCATGTCTTCTTCCTCATTGTTCTGTACAGACTCCAGCGGTTCACCAAATCAGACCTTGCATCCATAGCTGATGGCTGTCGAGGGCAACTTGGGTGGGCATCAGCGATGAAGCTAAGGTAGGGCGAGTGCCCTGCCTTTCCCTACTGGGCCCTCCGCCACTTGATTAAAACAACCTAGTTAGCAAACTAATGTACCACTAAACAAGTATTTTTACTTTTGTTAATTGAAATATTTCACCCGTTATTGTTCATGTAAACTTAATCCCAATTACTAAATGAAAAATAATATAAATATTGACAAAAAAAACTAATTCCAAACCCTAGTCCTAGATCTAGATCTAGATGAAAACCAATCTCTCTCTAAAAACTATTAAATAAACCACGAAAATGAAGACATGGCCACTAAATTATGGTACAATCTTGTTCCCCTACTAAATTAACCATAGCACATTCAAATATTTAATGTAAATGCACCCATAAATGCCTCAACCACCAAGGAAGAGAGAGAAAATTAAAAACCTGATTACACACTATTCTACCACTATAACTTGAAAAGGGGCTTAGATTATCATGTACTTACCTTCTCAAGCCTCCTCCGCCAAAGGAATAAAAATCAACATCTTCTCCCCTTAGATTTGTAATTTTTGGGAGGTAGCCCAAGGCCCCCTTCCTTCCACCTCGTGTTGCAGTAAATTCCCGAGGTGGAAGAAGGGAGCTGCTACATATACACTAGACCATTTGTAGTGTAGAGGTGGCTACAAATGATCTTTATAGGCTGTTCCAACTCTAGCCGCCTCTTTAAATTCATCTTCAAAGGTGGCTCGAGTCGGAGCCGCCTTTGAATATGCATCTTTAAAAGACGGCTTGGTTCATAGGGCACTATAGAGGTGGCTCCTGATTGAGCTGTCTTTGATGAGGACATCACCGGCTCAGATATGACCATGTCAACCACTTCTAAGCCAAAGGTGCAACCGTTCTATATGAGGCTTATCTTTGATACATATGATGAATTGGTGCTGCACCATAAAGTGTGTATATTTTCGTTTTCAGAATTACTTACATGGATCAAGGGAAGGTTAGATTGCATATGGAAAGCAAGGGAGGTTAATGAAGTTGATTGGGGACCAAGTCCAAGTATTCCTAATGTCTTCCCCCAAGCCACCACGTCACTTTTGGCTCAAGGAAACAAAGAGTCAAGTCCAACACGTTTTGGATGTTCAATTCGGACTGCAGAATTGTCCCAACTTGCAACAGTCACCACGGCTTCATACGAAATCCAATTGGGACACTCTAGCACTTTATGGAAAGCTTATCAAGTCTATTTTCCAATAGATCCAACCTCACCCTCATATCATCTCGAGTCGGCCGCAATTGTTGTTTTACAGCAGAGACCTTTTCTGTCCACAGGTGCTGCGACACCTATTTTTGGCCAATGGACCACGTATCATGTTGCCTGTCCACAGGTGCTGCGACACCTATTGATTGTGTTGTCATCGTAATCATCAAAAACCTCCAGTGTCATCACCTTGCACAGGCACCAGTAACCTAAGAACAAGTTGCCCCTTGGGTCACCAAATGGCAATACAGGGACCCCATCAGATCATCTGTCATTTCTTCAACCAATTGAGGGAAATAATTCTCTCGCCCACTTCCCCTTGTCGAACATGCACTACAAGTGGTAATTACACTCCATGCTAAGTATTCCCACCAGGCATTTTGAACAAGATGTAGGTAATATCAATCCCCTATAAATACAACATCCTGGTCTCATAAAAAATAACTTACAAAGAGTAAAATAAGGGCAAGGAGAAGGTACTTCATACTCCATAAGTCCATATCGGTAATACTTTGTGCATGAATAAAAGAGGTTACTAGATATGATATTGTTTGTTTGTTTTTAAATTCGCATATGCTCTTTTTCATTAATTATTATCTTTCTTTCAGGTGAAGGTCATCAACGACTTCAAAGAATGAAGGGAATATTACCTGTATTTCTCTGCATCCTTTTGATGACTACCACCTCTAGTACTGCTCTGACGAGGAAGCTGGCCGAGAACGGTGGACTGCAGGCAGGCCAAGTGCAGGCGGAACCAGCAATTAACGTCGACGGAAGGCCCTCTACTGGCTATGGTGACCATGTCTGCCCCCGAAACTTGTTTCCTAACTGCTCGAAGAGGTTGGATCAGGCCTCTTCAAACAATCATCTTGGCTGAACGGAAACATGTATTATATATTATCCTATACTATATACTGCAACTAATAATTAAGAAGATATATATACAGATATTATCCGCACCACCGAAGATATTATCTTTGCTTGCATGTGATGTCAATGTAAACGTTATGTGCATGTACCTACTATATATATAACAATAATATATACAGTAGCATGTATGTTTCTTCACAGGAAAAGAAATTCCTGACTGTCTCTTAAGTAGATGTGTGTATTGGTGTCGCTTATGGTAGCTTTGTCATTTTTCAGAGTAAACTTCACTGTAATTTTAAATACAGTTCATGAACATTAGTAATCAAGTTCATGTCACACTAACCAATTTTTTATATGTATTAAGAAAAATAATTTTTTTTGCAAAAAATAATATTAGTGCTTAACGGTCTTGCTGGCTGGTTAATATTAGTGCTTAACTATCTTGCTGGCTGGTGGTCTTAAACTTGTATAATCAAATATTTCCTCCCTGAATCCATCATTCAAACGATGTATAAAAAATCATATACACATGAAGAGGTAACCTCAATGCAAGGACCTATATTGATCATTTATCATGTAGTCAATTAATTAGAATTAAATTTTAGAGGAGGATTACTTACAAATGTGTATCCCACATGCTACTACAAAAATGGCTATTACCGAAGGTTTCAAATATTTGTTCCAGAGCTTTTAAACATAGTGGTATCAAAGTATAGTTAAAAATAGCCTTTCGTACTAGTGGCAAAAACACAATTATACTAGTGGTATTGTAAGCACCTACACATTCTAATTAATTCAATTTTGTATATAATTTGAGACAAATTCCAATAAAGATTCCAATAAAGATATGATTCAGTTTGCAGGAACCACATGCACCAAATGGATCACTAAGGCCATCCAATGCACACAAAAACATCATAATCACTTCAATCATGAAACAAATGATCCACGTAATAAGCAACCCCACCTAAGCATACTGAAGGGATCGTGATGCTAGAGAGGAAGGGTGAATTAGGTCACTTAAAAAGGCCCAACACATGTGGCCTTAGGAGATCATCTTGCAAGCGGGTTTTTTTTGTTACTTTTGGTTGTTGCCGCCACCTAGATGACTTGGAGCTTTTAGAATCCGTAGAAACACAAGAAGATTGTGTTGGTGCTCCAGAGAAGATCTATGAGGGGCCACTGTGCTCAGCCCCACCAGGGAAGGCAATAAGAAACTCTAGTGGAGTCGAGGCATTCAATAGCTCCTTTGGTTCTAGCCTGCTCAAACATCAAGCATTCAAGGTACCTGTAACACCCTAAAATTTGTAATATTTTGAAAATAGGTGAATTGGATTTATTTATGCAATAGTGTGAGCATGTAACATTGGAAAATAATGAATTTTATCAAATTAAAATCAAATATAAAGTTTACCTACATGTTTATGCATTCATGTTGCTGCATATTATTTTTGTATTGTGTGGTTTGAAATTAGATTTTAAATTGATTTGAATTTGTATTCAAAAGTTGTTAGGAAATTAGTTTGGAAAATAGGAAAGGATTTCATTTTCCCTCACTTGACTTCGGGCCGCCACAGCCAGCTCGGCCTGCTCCCGCGTCCGCGGCCCGTTCCAGCTCCCCGCAGGCCCAACCGCTCCTACTCTTGGGCCGCCTCGTTTCTCCAAAGCCGCAGTGCTCTCGCGCGGCCCATCCGGAGGCCCGCGTCGCCCGCGTCCTCTCCTCTCCCGCGCCTGAGCCACTGTCAACTGGGTCCCGCGTGTCATCACCTTCCTCCGCGCGTGACCGGGACAGACTCCGCCGTTGCCGCTGCTATCGAATCCGCCTCCGCTACGCCGCGCCTGACGTGAATCGCAAGCCAGCTCCGCCCATAAATAGTAGCCCGAGCCCGCGCCGCCTCCCTATCTCGTCCTAGAGCCAGTGCCGCCCTCGCTTTTGCTCCAACCGCCGCGTAACTCTAGCACCGCTGCCATCTCCGCTGCCTCGCCGAGCACCACGCTGCTCTCGTCCGCTTCGTGCCTTGGTAAGCTACCTAGACGAGTTCGCCTTGCTCTCCTCTAGCTTTCGGTGGTCTTGGATCGCTATTTCATGGTCTATATACTGTAATTCTAGAGCGCCGCCTGTCTCCGGACATGGCGTCGCCATGGAGATCGCCGCCGACCTCGCCGGCGTCCCCCATCCCATCCAGATCTGTTTTGAGTCATCCAATCTGAGATCAAGGGCCCAGATTAGAGGATACCCCTTCGCTGTGAAATTTGCAAAAAGGCCCTTACAATTAATTAGATCTTAACCTGTCGTCCTTGGATTTTTTCTAAAGAGCCCCTCGGGTTTCTGATTATAGAACCCGCAGTCCAACGTGTAAATCCTGAATGCGTTTTCTTCTTTAGAAAGCATAGTTTCCTTCAGATTAGGTTCAAAATACGTTTTCATCTATTACAGTTTTGCCACTAATCTTGTTTTAGCCATAGAATCTCCATTTTAACTCTGATTTTATCCGTTCAACTTGCGTTAGGTTCGTAATTCCATAATCTACATGTTCATACTACTGTTAAGTATGTTTTCAATTTTTAAAATTCGAGGTTAGATTTAATCTATTATTTTACTAAAGGAAATCGGGTTTAATTCATAACTTTTTCGTTTTAGCTCCGATTTTTGTGATCTTCGTGTCTGTGTGCTCGTAGTGAGATGTAGATTCATTTTACAAACTTTTCATCATGATTTTATGCTGTTTGGTGTACTGTCCTAATCTATAGCTTTTGTTTGTTATGCATGATTGCTTCTAGATGCTTGTATGTTGCAGTGATTATCGAGTATAGACGGTGAGCAAATCGTGGGGGATCAAGAATACTACTTTGATGAGCAGGATCAGCAGTAGTACTTTGTTCAAGGCAAGTATAGCATGGGATCATCCTTATTTCCTATCAACTTTAATACATTTAATTCATGTTGCATGTGTCACCTTGATAGGGAAACTCTAGTGGAGTCGAGGTATTCAATAGCTCCTTTGGTTCTAGCCTGCTCAAACATCAAGCATTCAAGGTACTGAGACAACCATGCAGGATTGATAGTTTGATAGAGGAGCGGCGAAACATTGAGCTCAGCTCAACGTGGACGAGGGGTGACTGTCAAGTCACCTACCATGGGATAAAATCTTTTCCCATAACTTGTGGTATCTTATTCTCAAGTTCAATTCAAGCACTTCTTTGTGTTGTTTACTTTCTTAGAACTTTAATTGCTTATTTATCACCCTAGGATGCAAACCCCACTAGTTAAAAAGTATCTTATTAGGGTCTCAAGTGCTTGAAACCAAAATTGCACTACTACTGTAATTTTAATAGAGGCGGGCAAAACTGATTAATGGAGGCGGGCAAACCGTCCACCTCTGTCCAAAGGTCACGGTTAATCTGGCCTTAACAGAGGCGCTTGGTTTGCCCACCTCGGTTAATCTATTAATGGAGGCAGACTCCTTAGATCGCCCGCCTTGGTTAATTGATAAAAAAACAAAAAAAAATCCATGAGCCCGCCAGTGAGCCCCTTCTGAGCCCATCGATGAGCCCGTTCCCAACCCACAAGCTAGATCTGGCACCACTGTCGGCCACCGTGCCATCGTCTGCCCGGCCACCGGCAGCCCGCCGCCCAGAGTAGATAGATAGAGAGAGAGAGAGAGAGAGAGAGAGAGAGAGAGTAGATCGAAGTCATCTGTCTACCTGCCTGTGCTGTCGTCGTCTTGGATCTACAAGGAGACCAAGAGTGAGAGAGGGAGACTGAGAGAGAGAGAGTAGACTGAGAGAGAGAGGAGACTTGCTTGTAGATGGATCTGGCCGCCAGAACCCACTCGCCGTGCCGCCACCGGTCCCTGAGCATCGCGCCACCGGTGGATGCTTCGCACGCCGCCGAGGGATGGGCCCGTCATCGCCGCCTCCACGCATGGAGAGAGGGAGGCGGATCCGAGATCCAGCCACCCGGCCACCGGGATCTGGCCGCCATGCCACGCCGTAGCTCACCACCACCACGCCATCCTGTGGTGGAGAGGGAGATGTGAGGGGGAGGAAGGGGCGCCGAGCCTTGCCTACTAGTTGTGTGGGAGAGGGAGACGGAGGGGAGAGGAAGAGGGGCGCCGCTCTCAAGAGATGGAGGGAGAGGGAGAGCGCACAACGCCACGCTTGGGAGACAGAGTAAGAGGGTGGAGAGCAGCTGGGAGAGTTGGTTAGGGTTCCTCCATGATTTTGCTAGGCGGGCAACCTAATGTCACTGTCTCGATTAATGCCTATTAACCTAGGCGGTTCTATTACGTTGCTTGCCTCGGTTAAGCATTAACTGAGGCGATTGCTGGGTTGGTTGCCCGGCAACGAATAACCAGGGTAGGTAACCGGCCCAACCGCCTCCGATGCCATTTTCCAGACGCCTTGTAAATGTTTTTGTGTAGTAGTGTTGTTTGTTGTCTTTGATTTTTAGTGTCACCAAAAGGAGCGATATGATCGTGCCAATCTGCAATGGGTTTTAATTTCCCTGATTAACCTGTGTATTTTTTAAGAGATTCGTGATTCTTGGACCAACCAATACTTGGATGCTTATATCCATAGCTCTACTAGATGTGGCCTACAGTATGTCTTCGAAAAGAGACACTAAAAAGTCTCTCAAATATGATATATATTACGGGAAAATAGAACACCTCGACAAATAATAATTGCAAATGAAAAAGAAAAGTACACAGCCGTCCTTTGAGGTCATCATCTTCATCCAAAAATGAATTGCTTGCAAGAGATTGAAAAACACATTATTGTACATGAAGATTTTATAACACCCTAAAATTTGTACTTTTGAAAATAGGATTAAAATGATTTATTTATGAATTTTGGTGCACATGAAATGTAGGAAAAAGAATATTTTTCATTATATTAAATTCATCATAAGGAGTAGCAACATAGATATGCATACATGCTGGTGCATCTGATTTATTGCAATGAGTGATTGAATCCAAAATTCAAAATGAATTTAAAATGCTTTTGAAAATGAATTTAAAAATGGCTTTGAAATAAAAGAAAAGAAAATTAGAAAATAAAAAGCATTTAAAAAGTTGTAAAATTTATTTTTGAAAACTTACTTAAATTGCTAATTTTGTTTGAATTGAAAGGTATATTTAAAACTCTATTTGAATTTGCATTTGGTTCATAATTGAATTTGGTTTTGAAAACAAAATAGAAAAGGATTGGGAAAAGGGAAAAACTCTTCTCCCTCTCTTCTGGTCCAGCCGGCCTAGCAAGCCACGTGGCCCAGCTATTTTTTTCCCCGCGCAGCCCACCGGCCAGCCGGCCTGCTCCCTCCTCTTTCCTGCGTGGCCCGTTCTCTCTCTCTGCATCCGGGCAGCCCAGCTCGCACTACAGCCCAATCCGCGCAGGCCTGTTCCACCCCAAGGCCCTGCTCCCCTCCAGGCCGCCCGCGTGGAGCGTCTCCCTCACTGACAACCCTGGCCCTCCCCCTCTCTTGCTGACAGGTGGACCTCCTTGTCAGTCATGTCTCCCACCTCTCATCCTCCCCTCAGACTTCTTCACCGCCGCCGCCGAGAATCCGCAGCTGCCCCGTCCTCGCTGGTTTGCTGTGCTCCAAGCCACTCCGCCCCTATATAATCCGAGCACCGTGCCACGCCGCCCCCATCCAGCCCCATCGCGAGCCACCGCCTCCACCCGAGCTCGTAGCGCCGCCATCCAGATCTCACCGTGAAGAAGCTCTATGCCGCCGTGACGATTAGCTACTCCTCCATGCCCGTAAGTGCCTCCCCGAGCTTCGCGTTGTGTTCTCGAGCACGCCAAGCCCCTTATCTCTCTCTGTCTCGCTCTGTGATGCCTTACCTCGTGCCGCCATCGCCGCCATTGCTCGCCGCTAGCCGCCTCTGCCCGCGCCTAGCCGCTGTAATTCATCGAGTTGAGTTCGCCGTTTCCCTCTCTAGCTCCCGGTGCTAATCCCAAGCTTGATTAAGGTCCCTAGACCTTTTCCCCAATTTCTTCGACGAGAAATCATCCATGTTAACCAAATCGCCGCCGCACCTCCACTGTTCTAGCCATTAGCATCTCTCTCTCCCCCTCTGATCTAATCCGAGCCATCCATCTATGATCCAACGACTCAGATTAGCCATACCCCTTCGCCTGTCGTTTTTGCAAAAGGGCCTTTATAATTATTTAGATCTCAACCCACCATCCCGGATTTTATTCTAAATAGCCCCTGGCTTTCTTTAAAATTCTACCCACAGTCCTCGCCCAGATTCAAAATACACCTTCGCCTACAATTTTACTAAAGAGCCCCTACAGTTGCATGTAATTGAACCCGCCGTCTAGCGTAGTTCAAAATAATTCAACGTATGCCCCTAGATTATCCGTTTCAGCCCCTGTGTTTTTCCAAAAATGACGTCAGGTCCACAGGACTGTTTTAATTCAGTTTTTAATTATTTCTAATATGAAATTGATTGCAAAATATTTACAAAATTGCCACTATTTTCATTGGGCCATATCTTCTCCGTTTTCACTCCGATTTGACCTGTTCAAGTTGTGTTAGATTCGTAATTGCGTAATCTACATGTTTATACTACTATTAAATATATTTTCAACTTTTGAAATTTAAGGTTAGATTTAATCTATTATTTTATTAAAGAAAATCTTGTTTAATTCATAACTTTTTCGTTATAGCTCCGATTAGAGTGCTTTTCGTTATTTTATGTTTTTCCAATTTAACTAGTATGCTAGGACTTCACATGCTAGTATCTAAGATCGTCATGATTTATGTTCTGACCCCCCTAGGTAACCCGACCTCCAAAGTGCGTGCCACCACCTCATCTTCGAACACATGCAAGAAAGCACATTTTCAATCATCTCCTATGGCATAGATCCATGGTGGCTAGGCATCCCCCGTCGCACGCAGCTTGTAGCACCCAATTTTAAGGATAAAACCAGATACACTCCATATGTGAGCCAGGAAGTCAAATCTCACATATAACTACAAATAAGGGTAATATCAATAAACAATACTCAATATATAACGTACTTAGTATAAAGGATATAACCTTAAACAGTAAACAACGGAAAAAGACAACTCTGATCTTCGGGTGAAGACTCCAATTCCACAGGGACAACTGACTGGTTGATCACAAGCCTAATTCCTCCAAACTCTAGCAATCTGGTAGCCATCCAGGATTTTTATCTAAATAATTAAAAAATAAAGCAAGCGTAAATACATGTCGTACTCAACAAATATATCACGGGGTTCATGAGGCTCAAAAGGCTGACACTGGTTTAACTACGATTAGCTTTTAATGAGTCATCTTTTAGCAATTGGGTGGCAACAAGTTTATCCATAAGCCCATATAAACACATGATCATGTAAACATGAATATTGAATAGCATAAATAGTAATTATTAGTGAGCATCTTTATCATCAGTATCATCCGTGTTCTTCATCTATTCCGTAAGGGTTCTAAGGCCACTCGTGACCGTGAGCACGGCTAATATACCAGTTTATACTCTGCAGAGGTTGTACACTTTCACTATGAGTCGTGATTTACCCTTTCGCTCGAGGTGATCAGCCTCTTGACCCACTACCAAGGAAGGTCGGCAGGGTTTACTATGAAGCCTTTCAAAAGTTTGTCTAACAAGTTAGGGCCATTAGATTTACTCGGCAAATAGATGTAGACCCCCCCCTTCCCGATGGCACAATGACGTGCAGCGTATACACAAGGGGACAGAGGCCGCACTACACTTGATTCGGCAGGTCATTCTTACGCCAATAAAGGTAACCACTAACAAGCTAGAAAAGTTTTCCATACTGAGCTAAAGATAGAGCTATGTAGCCCTCATAGCTGTACTATAAGTCCCGGTTGTTCGCTTACAGATAAATCCTTAGGGAGAGGAATCTAGAGCACCATAAAAACGGCCCAATGCTCTAGCCCTCTTGTTCTATGTTGCTAAAAAGCATCTTTTAGTGTTTATTGCATATACCATTAGTCAAGTTACAAGATCATGGTTGCAGTTGAGCACTAGCATCATACTATCCAATGCAATACCCCATAGATATCAAGGCACGAGGTACAAAGTACTAGGAAATTCGTAATGGTACTCAAGGTAGACACATGCAGTATAATAAGTGATTAATAGTGTATAGGACAACAAGAAAGATCCCATGCTACACTTGTCTTTTCCTCTTGCTCACATTTTCCTCATACTTTGCTTCTGGTCATCACCTTCTAATCTTCAGCGCTTACAAACGGTTCTCATTCTACTCATAGCAAGTACCATGCATAGGCAAACATACAAGCAACTAAGAACAGTACACCACATAAGATAAAACAACGTATTAAAAGAAAGGGCTTGTTGCTATGGTCCCGAGATCACAAAACACCAAAAACAGGTCTACGGTTAAAAAGAAACGACTACCAAAGTTTTATATTATAAAAGATAAAAGAAAAGACTATGCGCATGTTTTATTTTTAATTGAACAAAATCATGTGTTAATTACCGAGTTAAATCTAGCTATATGTTATTTATAAATGTTTAGAGAACCATCTATAAGCAAATACATTTCTTTTATGAAAAGAAAGTAAACAAGTGAGCATCTAAACTAGTTTTATGTTTGAAACATGTTTAGACTAAGCACATTACAAATTAAAAACATATTAATGCTGTAATTAATCAAGTTAACATTTGACATATAAAAGGCGGACATTAAACTTATATTGCTTTTAATTCAAAAGTCAATTGCATGCAATTAATAATTAAATTAAATATTTAATTTATAAAATTTACAAACATACCACACGATCAACGCCAATAACATGTAAATTACGTCACTACGACCTCAATGTAACTTGAAAGGATTTAAAATGATGAAACAGCAGAAACCTTAGCACGTAACGAGGGACGACCTTTGTAGATTTATCTTAAGTATCAGAGAGCTCTGGACACTAGGAAGGTGACGACAGCAAGGTTCTGGAGTTTTGGGAGCAGACCAGCAGCTCAGCAGCTCGGTCAGGCATAGATGCAGCTAGTTTTTCCTGTTGGGAAAAGCTTAATCAAAGGCACGTGATGACTAGTAGGAGATAAAACAGGGCAAGTTAGAGAGAGCAATTCAGGTCAGGTAAGTAGGACATGTACCTTCATAGGATGCTCGGTGGCTCGCAGATTCACGGCAATGAAGATCGAGCATTGGCAAAGGGTGCACGGAAGACATGGCAGCTTGCTTCCGCTCATAGGGGCGTCCTGGTGTTAGTAGAGATCGAGATGCGGCTTTTGCATGACCTGGCTGGAGATGAACGGCACACACCACCCCGACGATGGAGGCAGGCTGGCTAAACCTCAGAGCTGCGGAACGGTGGCTTGCCGGAGATAGTCATCGGGATTGGCCGGCGGCGACATGGAGAGGAGAAAAATCTAATTTACTACATTAGCGATTTTCCAAACTAAGAGCTCCCCTTACGTAGTTTTGGTGTGCTTTGTCCAAGGGGTTGGTACATATTTATAGGGAGAAAAACTTCCCACATCTACATCAACTAGTAATATGGTACTAATTGATGTTGCACCATCAATATTTACTAATGAGTCTAAATAATCATTAAATCACATTAGTAAATAAATGCGTGGGCCTTTATGATTTATTAGGATTATTGCACGTGGGCATTGAGCGTTGAAAAAATTGAGAGATTTATTATTTTTAGAATTAATTAATTTCGTGGATAAAATAATTCTAGAAAAGTCTAGAATTATTATTTAAGCCGCGAAAAATACTCCGAAAGCTCTAAAAATTCTAGGAAAATTCTCAGAGACATTATGGAACATAGAGAACCCAAATAAAATATTTGAAGCCCATGATAAGATAATTTGGTGCATTTAAAAATTAAATTATGGTCACAGACAAGTAGGAACAAGTTCAAAAAAAGTTGGAAAATTTCCTGAGAAGTTTGTACATAATGATTGACGGATGGGGAACTAAAAGGAGTGATTTGCGTTACAAAGAAAAGATTTTAGGAAGTTTGCAACGAAAACTTGAGCCGAGAAACAAAGAATTTGAATATAGAAAATGATAAAGGCCGGAAATGAAAGACTTTGCTCACTCTCAACACACAAAGAAGCAACAAGCAAATATCATATCATCCAAACGCCCGTCAAAATTATAAAACTTTAAAAATTCATATTTTTCTATAACTAAATTTGCGCTAGCTCAAACTGAACTTGATAAATTTTATCAAATATTAAAATAATTTATTTTATTTAGTGTTTTCTATGCACAATCCGAAATGAGAAATTTTGAGGTGTGACACAGCTTTGGATTCGACACGGTCAGGCGCGGGTGCAGATCCACGATGGCTGGATGCGGGCAGACAGCCCGTGCGCGGTAGGGCGGCCCCCAACAGGGCAACCAGGCGTGGCGGATGGTCCTTTCACCAATGACGGGTTAAACCGGCGGTGATGACCTTTGCCAACCCATGGTAAAAGAGTGGTCTGTGTACTAGTGTATAGTGGTTTTCATTTTTGCTGTCTTATTATGCGGAATATATTTCCATTGATTTATAAACAAAATCAGTGTCATAGGTTCTACGATGCGATGGAAGCACCTTTTCCACCACATTAGCTTGACAAGACATTTGAAAATACACATCACTAGCAGTGGTAAAAAATATTGTATTATGAATGAATTTCACCGTCGCAATTGATGAAATTTGAAAATGATTGATTTGTTCAGCTGGTTACAATGGTTACCGGAGCAAAAATGAGTTCTTTAGTATATCTATATAAAATAAATCCACCGCTAGATCAAATTTTTGTCAATTTTCAGTTATTGTTACCATTTTTATTTTCCTGAATCTCTGCAACTTACCTATAATTAATTTGAAAATTTCAGGAAGTGCAATTTTTGCTTACTCTCTGACCCTCTTAATATTCCAGTTTTGGGGTAATAATTAGAATCCTCCCAATAAGTACATTTTGTGTCTTGTGTCATAATCCAGAAAATAAGTGCATCCACTATTTACCTTAGCTTTCAAGTCATAAGGGATTTATTTTCGCCACTTCCTTTTGTCGACACAATCTTTGTCAGTGGAGATTCCATTTTCCACAGTAGACTTTTACCCCCTATAAGTAGCCCATCACTTCTTGTTCTACTAAACAAAATTGCACAAAAGCCTTTCAGTTCTTGTAATTTGCTCATCAGATCTCAGTAAGTACCAAAATTTTCCTTTGTATTAAGAGTTCAGTTTTTTGTTTTTGAGAGAAATATTTACCTTACTTAAGAGACCCAATTACCTTGTATGTTTCAGAAGAAATTGGAGTCACAACAATGAAGCTGGGCGTCTTCATCTTTGCAGCCCTGATTTTTGTCAACTTCTGTACCTGCACGCCAAGGGACGACATGGCAAAGGATGCATCTTACGGTACAACTGTGTCACCGAGGCAAATTCGGGCACTCATCGCTGCAACTGATGGGAGGAATGGACCTCCCAGCAATGATCACCAGTGCCCACTCGGGACCTACCCGAATTGTTAGGCCATGCATGTCTCAAAACACTGACGAACAGCTCAAGACGTTCATGGAAATTACACCCGTCTCTGCTGATGAGGGAGCATGAATATCATGAACGAAATATATATAGCAAGCCCAAGGTTCCCGATGTAATTTTTCATGCTACTTTCTTGCCATGGATGGATGTATTGCCATCCTAAACAGTACTATTTGTTTTTATGCTTAATTACATACGTCACTGTATTATCTCGATGTTTATGTATATATATATATATATATATATATATATAATTAGTTGATATTTTGAGTGTTGAATCATAGCTGTTTAGATTAAGCGATTTATTCGAAGGCTCTATAGATACTAGGCCTGTCCATGGATCTAGCAACCCACCCCTACCCATCCGATCCAAATCATATAATAAGCGCATTTGTCGGGTGATCAAATAATCCATCTAATCCGCCTATACGGCTATACCTATCCATACACACCCCTGACAGATACTAGTATTAGGGTATCACATGGTTTTTCTACTTTTTAATCTGACGTACATTTCTTTTCCTTGCTCTATTTTTTACATTATGGTTTTTAATAAACATACTGTAGAGAACCAAAATTGTTTCCTATAGTTATGGTGATAAGAAAACATACATAGATCGTCCAATTTAGAGTCCAGATGAAGAAAACGTAATTTAGGGGACTGACCCATGGCTAGGCGGGATTTCCAACTTCCTCATATTTAAGAATGGATTCACGTTGTATTCCTCTTGTCGAGCTGATCCAAAGATATACATGGATCATCTCATTTGGAGTGCGGATAAATTAATTATGATTTTCAGAAGGTTTTTGCCCTGGACTCCAAAAGCCAGCTAAGTTGGTTTTGACAGTCCAGATCGTATTTAAATTGTATTTTGACATATTTTACAAGGGTTTTCAACCCCTTGTGGGATAAGATCATCCCATTCTTATAAATATAAGAGGCAAGGCTGATTGAAGTGCCTAACACACACAATCGAATTGAATACAAATTACTTTACCTGTCTTTACCATAATAATCTCTTCCAACCTCCATGTTACTATACATCACTTATCCGATGACCAAGGATGGTGGCCTAGGCTTGGCTGACCTAGGGAACCGGGCGATGTCCTTGCCACGACCGGGTCCCTCCCGGGTGAGAGTTTTGATGGTTCCTTTGCTAGTTTGCTTGGAAACTAATCATTCTTCATCACGTAAACACGATTGGTTATCTTTTGGTGGTTTACTCGTAAACCTTGCCGTTCTTCACCACGTAGTGTGATATCAACTGCCATAGGTGTTCTCGGGTCAACCTGAGAAAACTGACAAGGCCAATTTTTAAAAACTGGCTAGGCCAATTTGTGAAATTGGTAGAATCGCACTACCCTCGGTCCGTGTGCGACCCGTGCGATCTAATACTTGTGGTGTGTGACCGATCATATCTTCACGTCAACACACTTTTTGGGGACTCCGCTAGGGAATGATTGTGTTGTAGCCGAACCTCTTTGCCCTAGTCATATTCCTGATTGATATATCTTCTTGTGCTCAACATTACCGTTGCATCTGGCCTAAAAAGTCGATCGCATCTAGTTTTGACACCTTGTGATTTTGATTCGCTTTTGCAACATGTGGCTCTTACTAATGTAAAAATCAGTAAGGCGGTTAAGATCTAAATTGTGGAGTACCATGGTGTTGCGTCCCAATTCTAGTACAATTACCCAGCTTGCAAATACATCGTATGATTCTAATTGCTATTTTGCATGTGCTATGAATTCGCATGTTGATGTTGCTAATCATAACAGTAGGAGATATGTTGCATCAGCTAATACTTATATTGCTAATGATCTTCATCATACACATCATAATTCTAGATATTACAGAAAATCTTAACATATACTTCAGCAAATAAGTTATTGGATTAAATTTCATATTGGATGTAATAATGTGCATTTGATATTGCAAATATTATTGGTCTTTTTTATAAAGTTTATCAAATAAACTTAAAATTTTCTGACTTCTCTCAACCTTATATAATCTATGGTATTTGATAAGGACACGGTTATGCCGAGACCTATCGTGCGCTGGGGGAGAATGCGACATTCTTCCACCTCGTGTCGTCTTCGCCCTAGACTCTCTTATCCCTCGTCACGCTCGACCTCGACCCCGCCATCCTCCTTGTCCTGGCCCTCGGCGCCGCCCACCGCCCTGCCACGGCGCGCTAGGGTTCGTCGGAGCTCCGCGGCGGCGACCGTGGCTGCGGAGCTCTAGCAAACCCTAGCGTGCCCGCGGCGGCCGTCTTCTTCCCCTCCCCCTCCCGCCACGGCGAGCTCCGGCCATGTTGCCCATGCCCTGACCTGGCCCGGCCGCCTCCAACGCCGCTAGAGCTCCTAAACTACCCGACCGCCGTCCCTACCACCTGGCCGGCCTGCCTCCCCTAGAACCCCTTTCTAAGCCCATTAGAGATAGAGAAGAAGAGAGGGTGCTAAACTCTAATGCCGGCGAGCTCGTCGGAACCCTAGGCGCCTTCTTCCCCAACTCTAGCACGAGCACGGGTGTGGGCAAGGGTGCAGACACGAGCGTGGGCGTGTGGGAGGGAGAGGGAGAGGTGGGCCAACCCACGTTGCTCAGTCAGCGCTCTGCGCGACAGGGCGCGCGATAGAGTTTGCGATTTGGCGATGGCGGAGTGTCAATTGGACATGTGCGTAGTCCATACGGGCGGCCCAAATAGTGCTGGTCCTGACCGAAGTGAGATGCCCCGGAAACATTTCATGACTTATTTATTACTCATGAATTCATAGAAAAAGATTAGTATAATATCTATAAGGAGGTGAAATACATGAAAAACATATACATAATTGAAGTGGTGAAGAAATAAGTGGTAGGTCCACGAGACACGTCTCTACCAACAAAATAGTAACGGGCTATATTACCACCAGTTACATATATTGCCTTTGCAGGTTGTGGCGTGACAATTACTTAGCACCTTCATTTACTCAATGGCTAGAAGCTTATGTGTAATTTTGCAGATCTTCTTTGTCTCCTTTTTTGTTTCATGTGGCTCTTTGTAAGACTTTTGTATTTACTTTAAAATTCAATAAAAGCACAGTAGGGGGACGCCTTCCTGTTTTCCTAAAAAAATTACTTAGGCATGTATCGTTTGTGTGCACATAGGAAGAAGTGTACTTAATCCCCCAAATTATCAGTAGTTGTCTACTTTTCCTTCTTACCTATAAATCTGGGTATTCTACCACTTAAGATATTGAAAACCGTCTAAATAATTCCCTGAGGTCATTTTGAAGGTGGTTTCGTTGACGTGACATATTAAAAAGCCTATATATCCACTTACATATCAAGGGTTGGCTGCATAACCTCCTCAACTATAAATTATGATATTGCAGTCCTTAATTAAAGTATATAATAATGTTCAAATGACCCGATGATCTTTTGTATGGCCGTTTGGATATTGTATCCTGCCACACTAACCTAAGTACCCATGTTTATACGCAGGTCCATTTGTTTCCTCCACCCTACTCTTTCTAGCTAGGCTGATCCACTACCTAACGAGCAGCATGCGATATCTTGTCTCCTGCTCCACTTCCTTACACTCATCAATGGCATTGAGCTCGAGTACGATGCCTGCACCCTCGTCAACTGTCC